>BJBW01001942.1:0-16256 GCA_004320125.1 Scolopax mira
CTGGCAACTGCTGAAAAGAGTTTGGCTCCCTCCTCCTTCAACCCACCCTTTAGATACTTATAGGCATTGACAAGGTCTCCCCTCAGCCTTCTCTTCTCCAGGCTAAAGAGTCCCAGCTCTCTCAGCTTTTCCTCATAAGGGAGATGCTCCAATCCCTTAATCATCTTTGTTACCCTTTGCTGGACTCTCTCCAGCAACTCCCTGTCCCTCTTGAACTGGGGAGCCCAGAACTGGATGCAGTATTCCAGTTGTGGCCTCACCAGTGCCGAGTAGAGGGGGAGAATGACTTCCCTCGACCTACTAGCCACGCTCTTCCCTATGCAGCCCAGGATTCCATTGGCCTTCCTGGCCACAAGAGCACACTGCTGGCTCATTGTCATTTTGCTGTCTACCAGGACCCCCAGATCTTTCTCTTCGGAGCTTGTCTCCAGCAGATCCACGCCTAACCTGTATTGGTGCCTAATGTTCTTCTTCCCCAGGTGCAGGACCCTGCACTTTTCCCTGTTGAACCTCATGAGGTTCTTCCTTGTCCAGCTCTCCAGCCTGTCCAGGTCTCTCTGGATGACAGCACGACCCTCTGGGGTGTCAGCCACCCCTCCCAGTTTGGTACCATCAGCAAACTTGCTGAGGATACTCTCTGTCCCCTCGTCCAGGTCACTGATGAATATATTGAACAGGACAGGACCTGTTCAATGCAATGTTTTCTTTCATTGCAACATGTTTTGTGTCAAAACACATTTTATCACATTTTTCTGGTAAGTGTACCAGTGGAGAAATGCCGATGTGAGTCCTTCATTAAACACCAAGAAAGAGAGGGATGTATTAAGGAGCTCTGGTGTGGGACTTACCTTGTTTCTCAAAGAATTTTTTTACTATGATGGCAATGGACATCAAACTTTGTGTTTGAGATGTGCTCCACCGTCTTGGCAGCTCCAGGAGCCTCTCTGCACCCTGAGCCCTGGCTCCTAGGTCAGCACCAGCAAGTGCTGTGAGCAAGTGAGCAAGACGGATGCCTTTGTGCTGCAACTGGAAAATGTATTTATTTTATATATCTATATTTAAAGCAGATTTTCATATGCATATAGGGGTTTTATTTTTGCTGTACTGTCATAAATACAGCCATGGGGAGGCCTGTCAACAGCCAGCAAAGTCCCATCTGCTCCACAGGCCACCACAGAGGGATGCGCTGGCTTGTTCTGACAAAGCTGAGGAAATTTCATGAATCCTGAGACAGGGCTACTGAAGCCAGGTCTGGCTGAGATTTGTATCTTTCAAAAATCCCACCTCACTCTGAGGGTATGGGTGAAATGCTGGAAGCTGCCAAGCAGCACCAAGGGTTTCTGCAGGGATTTGGGGTGGGAAGTGGGGGAGCTTGACAGCCTCGACAACACAGAGCCTTAGCAGTGCCTGCAAATAATTAAACACAAATCTAGTTAAAACTAGTCACTGTGGCCTAACTTAAATGTCAGGCGTGCTCAGTGTAATGCACAGATTGCTTTTTCCCTTGCCAATCTTTTTCCATTCATCTTCTTTCCATTGAGAGCTGCTCAGGTTGCCAGTAGGGATGGATGAAAGGGCATATATGAGCTAGGAGACAGATGGAACCATCATCCAGTGCACCGAGACTCAGTCCCCCCAAAAAATCCCTCTCTTTATGATGTTTTAAAACTAAGGTTTCCTTGGGTGCTTTGGGTTTGGTTATTTATTTATTTATTTATTTATTACATTCATGGCTGTGTACATCTTCCCTTGGTTTCAGCTGGAATCATGACCTGTTTGCTCTGTGCAAATAGAGGGTGTGGAAGTACCAGGTACAGAAGGTGTCTGAGGTTCAGCAGGAAAGCCTGTCACCATTACTTTTGTCAGTCTCTTGTCCAAGCTAAGGGGGCTTTGTAAGTCAGCTCAGCTTTTGGATGCTCCCTGTCTCTCTCTCACTGACTGGTGTACATAGCTTTTCCATTTCATGTCTACTCGGGATCCCTAGAAACTTTTTATTTTCCTCTGAGCAAGCAAAGTTTGCAACTGGACCACTCCACCCCAGGAGCCTGTCCCTGCTAATGTCCCCAGATGTCTCCCACAGGTTCATGACCGCCTGGACCGTTACTGCTGTGGGTTTCAGCCCGATCCCTCTGAGCCCTGTGTGGAGGAGAGGCTTCACGAGAAGTGCCGAAACCCAGCGGAGCTGGTCCTGGTCCACATCCTGGTATGTTCCCCTGCTGTCCAGGGTCTGTTCTGGGGCTAAGATGAAGGTGTCTGGGAAGTCCTTACAGGGCTGAGGTGGCAGCAAGGGGGACCTAGGTCCCATGGTGTTGGGTGGTCCTTGGTGGGAGGTGCACCTCAGCGTGGAGGGACCTGGTCTTTGACAGCTGCTGGCTCACAGATGCTCTCAGGATTTCTCAATGAGTTAAAAAAACAGCCAATACCCCCAAACTACCTGCAGTAAATAAACTTCTTCCCATCCCACTGGCAGGTCCGGAAGAGCTCACCCTCCCGCCTTGTGTTCATTGACAACGCGGGCAGGCCACAGCACCCTGAGGAGAAGCTAAACTTCAGGCTCCTGCAAGGCATAGACAGGTAGGAAGAGTGATGTGCACCCTCCTGGGGGGACACATGCTGGGTGAGAGCTGACCTTGCATATATGACTGAAACCTCTTCTGCACTTTGTGTCTCTCCTGGCCTCCTGATCTATGCACCCTTGTGAAATGGAGCCACCTCCCACCCAGGAGGGGCAGATGAGTGGGCTTGCAAACCCATTACACGTGCCCCTGCCCTGAAACTGGGTCTTTATCCTGCTCTGGGTGGCTGATGGTAGTCTTCAAAGTGTATCTTCCCCTCTCTAGTTGTCAGTGCACAAAACTAACCAATATTCAGGTATTTCAGCATTTCTTGCATCATTGCCCATCAGGTGTTTGGCACATTATCAGTCTCTTGACTTGAAGCTTGTTAGGATCAGTTTTTGATGGGGCTGTCAAGCACACCCACAGAGTTTTAAGCAGGAGGTTCTTCATCCCCTGTTCTTCTGTGTGGACATGCATTTCTCCTTGAAGCATCAGGTGTCCCTTTGCTCGGCTGCTTCCCTCCTCCCTGTTCCACCTTCCCCTGGTAACCTCTTCCTTCCCTCTCTCCTCTGCTCCTCTGATGCAGCTTCCCGGCGGTGGCTGTGGCCACGCTGCGGTCGGGCAGGTTGCAGAGCCTGCTGCTGGAGTCACTGCGTGTGGACCAGGAGCTCTGGGAGAGCCAAGGTGGTGCCAAGGGCCTGAGACCCCTGCTGCAGACCATTGACAGGCGGGCACGCATCCTGCTGAGGTACATTCAGGAGCACAACCTGACAGTGTTTGAAGACTCACCACCCTGAACCACGATCTGGACAGCATGGTGTGCCTGCCCTGCAAATCCCAGCAGCAATGGATGTCCCTCACCCCCTCAGCGTGGGCAATGAGAAACTGTGTACAGGTTCTTGGCTCCCCAAAAGATGTTCCTCCCCCCTTGTAGGATGTCCTGGAGAAGGAGATGATAGGATCACAGGGAGGATATGTCTCCTGAAACAACCTACAACTGCTTGAGAAAGACAACTGTTATCAAGTTATGGTCTCAGTATGGATTTTCAAATTTTCCATGAGATTTTTTGGGTGCCTTCACCCCTCTACCCCCCACCACAGCAACTTTGAAAACTGGAGGCTTGGACAGGTTGAACAGCCTACAGGGACCCTGGGAAGGGTTAAAGAAGCAGTGAGAGGCACTGCTCAAGGCTGGGGAAAGTCACTGGGAGCCTTTCCATGGCTTCCACTGGGCTCTTTGATGATGCTTATGCTGTTTCCAAAACATTACAGGCAGAGAGGCTGGAGTGGTGGTGGGGCGAAGCAGAGGGGAGCTTTCTAAGTGGATTAAGCAGGGACAAGTTGCCGGAGCTGAGCTCTGTATTTCCCCCCCATGGAGGAGATGATCCATGGTGCCACGGCTGCCAAGGTGCATTTCAAATGTGGGACGTGAAGGTTTCAATCTCTTGCTTGTTCTTCTTTCCTTTTGCTGTCAGGGGATTAAAACTCCAACCTAACCCAAGTTCTGCCGCTTGCAAAAAGCGCTTCTCTTACACATGGCTGTGCAAAATGCTTTCCAAAACTCGCAGAAATATCTTCTAACAAAATGTCAGGCTGTTTCAGCAGAAGGCAATCGAGTGCAAAATGCTTTCTGAGCATGCTGGCACCTCTGGCAGAGCTCATCCTGCTCCTGTCACCTCTGTATGCTCTTGCCCAGCTGCCCACTATGATGGGCCACAGCAGCATGTCAGCCAGGCAGGCCCCTAAGTGTCACAGCTGAGAGATAATTCAAAAGCAAAATGAATGAGCAGAAAAAAGATACAGGGATGGGCTCTGTCAGAACACCTGCATTATGCTGCTGCCCCAATGCCATAGCTCTGGAGAACATTGCCACCCATGCAGTGGGAGAGGCAGAAAAGGTGGGCACTGATGCCTTCCCTGCTCCATCCCTCTCACCACCATGTCAGTTTTAGAGCCTGCAAGGGAATACTTAAACGCCCAAAAGGCAATTACCTTTTTTTCCTTTTTCTTGTTGCCTAAAAGAAGATGAAGCAAGGCTTGGGTGACATGACTCAACAAGTGTGAGTCCTCTCAGAAAGCATCAACACTCAAGAGCATCCAGAGCACTGGCAGCATCTTCCTGGAATCCTGCCCTTCAGTTAGACAGGGAAAGCCTTTCCCTGAGTTCTCTCTCCACCCCATGAGTTACCACCCCATTTTCTGCTTCATGGGATGGATGACTATCAGGGAAGCCCTGCTAAAGCCCAGCTCCTGGGGTTCATTATCAGGAGATGAGCTTAGTGTGTAAGCATGTAACTCATTCTGGGTCCTGCAAAAAGCCATGCCCAGCCATGGCCTTATATGAATAAAGGAGAGAGACTAAATGTAACATAATTAAATCCGGAAAATATGCTGTGAAAAGCTATGTGGTAACAAGAGCATTGGTTAGAATGTGTGGCATCAGTCATAGTCTTGTTTTTATCATTAAAATCATAAATTTCATTAAAAGAGAGGTTTTCATCCCATGTAAGCCAAGTTCTCAGCACGAAGCAAGAAGAAGGTGGGACACTGCGTGGTGGCCAAAGCTGTTGGCTCTGCTGGAACAGCATCTTTTGCTTCAGTTGCATCTCTTGCCTCTGGTTGCATCTGCTTGACCTTGACATTGCACAAGGTAGCGGGGACTTTTTAGGGTATTTTGCATTTCTTTAGTTGTAACATGTAAGATTGCTGGCTAAACACATGTGGGAATGTCTGTAAACACTTAAGCATGTAAATAAAAATTGCTCTTGAATTAGCAAGGAGCCTTGGATGGATAAATGAGAGAAGCAAAAGCCATGATCTTGCTGAGACTGATCATCAGTCTCCTCTAATTAGTCTTTTCTTTTTCCCATGGGCTTGTCTGTGCAGCCAGAAAAGCGCACAGACTCTGAATTGTGGGCACAGCCATTCAGAGAAATCCCATGGACTGCCCTGGCCGTGTCAGCCTTTATCACGTAGTATCAGGTTCAGTTTGCTCCAGCTCTGAGTGTGTCGTATTTTCTATGATAAACTTATTTGTGTGGGTTTATAACACAGTTATAAAAATTCAGTTGGAGCCATGCTTGACAAACAAGACATCATCTCAGGAGTGATCTGTTTTAACAAAAAATTCCACCATGTATCATCATGGATCCTGCTGGGGTGGAGTAACAACAGAAGGACATGGTATGAAGTGGCTGTGGAGCTGGGGCAGGACTGCTTTGCCTGTAAGAAGGCAGCAGCAGCTAAGCAAGGGGAAAAAACAGTGAAGAAACAAGTTAAGGCACCTTCTGTGGGCTTGGAAGAGCTGAAGAGCAGGTGGCTCCCAGCGGGGGCAATTAAATGCAACCCCCATCTACCAAGGATGCTCTTTCTAGCAGTATTGGTGATAGGATGGAGGAGAGCAGCAGGAAGGAGCCAAGACCTATGAGAAAGTGAAGCTGTCTGCATGTGAGTGTCCCAAGGGGCCCAGCAGCATGGGCATGAGGCGCCACCTGCTCCACACACTACTCAAAAAGACCCAGGGTGAAAGCCATCCTTCACCTTGTTCCTCCCTTTGTCACCCCAAGAGCTGCCGGAAAAGCCCGTAAGGTTTTCCTCGAGGTTCTAGGCAGTGCTCCTGCTGGGGCTCCTTGCAGGAGGGCATCCCTGCAGCACACTCATGACCATCCTTGGCACGATGGAAATGTGCTGCTGGCTGCCAGCACTCAAGGAGCAGCATTTGAGAGCGTGGGCATGCACCCTCACCAGGCTTCTTGTGGTGAAAAGGCTGATCTTTCTCACAGTGGCCAAAGTGTCACGACCCATGTTTGACAGGCCTCTGCTGCACACCCCCCTTCCGCCGGCAGAAAACAGAGCTGGGGGAAGGAAGGCAGGGGCCAAACTGTCCCCAACCAACTGAACACACACACACCCGTGTACTCATGCAAACACACAGATGCCACCCCACACATGTGCACCCACCATCATACACGTGTGCATGCACTCCCTTCCATGCACACATTTGCACAGATACCTACCCAGACCACCCCCCCTGGCAGACTACTCCTGTCCAGCCTATTCTTAGCCTCCCTCAAAGCTGGTGACCCCTAAACACCCCCCAGCAGCCTGCTCCAGTGCTTTGCACCCTCCATAAACTACATGCCTTTTTGCTGCATTTAAGGGCCACTTGGAGCGGTCTTTGTGGCCACAGGATAGCAAATCACAGAATCAACAGAATCACATGGGGTTGGAAGGGACCTCTGAAGATCATTGAGTCCAACCCCCCTGACAAAGCAGGTCCACCAGAGCAGGTTGCACAGGAACGTGTCCAGGCGGGTTTTGAACGTCTCCAGAGAAGGAGACTCCACCACCACTCTGGGCAGCCTGTTCCAGGTCTCTGTCTCCCTCAAAGGAAAGAAGTCCCTCCACATGTTTAGGTGGAACTTCTTATATTCAAGTTTGCATCACCTTTGCAGCTGCCCCGTATAGATCTCACAGAGCAGCCTGAGCACCCACTGAAGATGTTAACTGGCCAGGTATGGCACCAGTGGGGCTGGCACTTGGAGACCCCACAAAAATGCCCAGCAAAACCCACCCAACCATCCCTGTGCTTGTGGGTGGGGAGCATGAGTTGGCTGCTCCCTGAAAGGTAAGAGCTAGCAAGTAAATCCAAATTTATCGTTAAATCTGTGGATATAAAAATAATCTGTGTTTTAGAAAGCAATTTATTTGTGCTTTCAGTACTTGCTTAAATATTTACATGGAAAAGGGAAAAAAACTCCACTCTAACATAGGACTACCATTGTAGCAACAGCCTTTAAGATTAATGGAAGTAAATTAGCCTGATGTTTTATTTACATCCAGCAAAGCAATAGATAAACTCTCCTTGTGATGGATTTTCTTCATTAGTTGGGCGAACGCCTAAGGTACAGCTTTTGACGTTGTTTCTTCCAAGCGGTTAGACAAACAGTTTATCAAAAGAGGAACAGTTTATCTGCTCAGGAAACGGAGCAGAGTAATGACCAGTAAAGGGAAGATCACTGAATTTATGATATAAGTAGTGGTATCACTGGAGCTTAAGAAATGGCTTATTAGATAACCGACATGTACATGCATGCAGAAGTGCTGAGCCACCCTCTTCCCTCTCCCCCCCCACCCCCAAATCCACTACCCTGGCAGTGGCTGCTCCCCAAATTGTCCCTTCATCCAGCAGAGTCTCTGCACTAAGGCTTCATCTCCCTATCTCCCTCCTCCTTCCCCCCCTTAGGTCTGTAACCCTCTCATTAGAGCCTGTGAACATATTATTTCCTCCCAATTAAAAACCTCTTAGACTGTAACTGCTTCAGGAAATATAGCCTTGTCTTTGTGTCTGTGCAGCAGTAAGGAGTTCCACAACCTAATTTGGTGATTCTGGCTTCTATTACAGCAGTGATAATCATACCAATAGCAACAACAATAATATATAGGGCTTCTCCGGTCTTTTGATTCTTCAGAAAAATCTCCCAGCATTAGCAGTTTATGGATCCCATATGGCTCCTCCAGCAATTACCTCTGGAATGATAATTAGCTGTCAGATAAGGCAAATGAGTGAAAGGAAACTGGGGGAAAGGAAACCTTCCCTGAGATGGTGGAGGGGCCGTGCCTGCAGGTGTCCGAACACTCCACCTCCCCCCCAGCACGAGCTCAGGTTTTCAAGCTGCAGAAGAGGATTTTAGGTGCAAGGATGACTAAGAAATGCCAGTTTAATGGCTGACATGAATCTGTCTCCGGCTGCTGTTTCCAGCAGGTGGCATTGGCTCGACAGGCTGTCTTCCCTGCATTTGCCAACAGCATCTTAAAAGTTTCATCTCTGCATCAGTGAATTTCAAGCTGCTGGAGCATCAGTAAGTCCCTAATTCCCTTGCAGCCTAATCTGCCCAGCTGCCCTTTATATCCCACCACCACTACCTTTTTCCCTCTGTTACTGTCTTTTTCCAATTAAAATGCAGATTTTCAGGAGTTGCTGCAGTGCGCTGCTCCAGGCCAGGAGCATTGGGAGCAGGATGGCCACTTGGAAGGCAATGTACAGCAGCAGACAAAGCTCTGTCCACCCACGTGTGGACCCAGGTGCTTGGCAGCCGCTGGAGAAATCAGCCTCTCCTCCCTGCACAGTGTTTAAAATGCACTGTTTCAACTGTGTGGAGGTGCAGGGATGGCTCTTTTCATCTAAAAACCCATCCCAGCAGCAACTGTGGGGGCCAGTCCAAAAAATCCTGAAGTTTACAAGTTCTTGGAAGCACTGATGATCCTACCAGAACAGCCGGCTAACAAATATATCCAAATACTGCCCAAAATAGCTCTAGAGGGAGAGGTCTCCTAAACTTACCTTCTCATCCCACCTGCTTATACATGCTGTGCTTCTTCTTCCTACAGTACAGAGCACCATGGGCAAGGAGGGGTTAGTCCCTCCAACCTTGCAAATGAAGTGTAAGGACAGTCCCCCAAACCAGGCACCACTGATGAAGGGATGGAGGTAAAACTGAGGATTTGACAAGACAGGGTGTGGACATCTCCACAATCACCTGAGCATTTGTTTTCCTCTGGTTGATCAGCCATTATGGGGCTATGCTGGCCCACCTCTCAGGTCTCTTTAAGGGGCATCTTCATGGCTCTTTTTGGATTGAAGGCCTCAAATGGTAAGGTCAAGACAACTTGTGCCCTAAAGCTATTTTGGATACCTGGTGTTGTGGTAAGATTATCTCTGTTTCCAATAACTCCTAAACACCAGGATTTTTCAAATAGACCTTGTGGTTGTTCTTGGGTTGGATTTTTAAATGATACAGCTCTTAGAGCAGATAAAGCAATGCCCAGCTTTGGGGCTTTGAAAAGCACTGGTTTGTACACAGGGCAAGCCAAAGGCACGAGAATCCTCTTCCAAACAGCAGCTTTCCCTGCCCAACCTGCCTCCACACAGTCCATGGGGGGGATTTCTCTCTGTTTCACTCCTAACTGAAAGATGTTCCTCAGCAAACAGCTTTTAAGACTTCAGAGACTTGGACTCAGGGCAGCTGAGAATGTCGATGGAGAAGTGCAGCCTCCTTCATCAGCCTCGACTCAGCCAGAAACTGAGGCTGAGGAAGGTAACAGCTGTGGAGGGATCAAATCAACTGGTGTGTTCTTGCCCAGGGTTTTACAGGGAGAGGAGGTAACTCATGGGTGAGATAAGGTCCACCCTGCCCACTGAGCTAATCCCCAACCCCAGGTGATGTGGGTTTTTTGCAAGGGCAGTTTGGGACACGTAGTGCCACCAACCTCCACACCACCAAAGCTCCATGGAGACACTGGCACCACCTGGGAACCATGTACTTTGACTGTGTTCAAATAAGCCTTTTGATAGCAGTGATGAGGTGATATTTGTCCTGCTTTCTGCCTCCACAAAGGGAGGATTAGGACATCATCAGAAAGTCCTGCTGCTTAATCTCCCTTTGAAGGGACTTGGAAAAAGAAAGAAAAGAAGAAAAGGGAAAGAACAGAGTGCTGAGAGCAGGCAGCCTGTGTGAGAAGATACATAAGAAGAAAGTATTAGGGTAACACATCTGAGCTTATATTGAGACAGCCTTCCCTGGAGAAGGCTGGTATTTTTAGCACAAGAGGAGAAACCTGAGTCAAAGGCCTTAGTTGTGGTCTCTGCAGTGATGAGATCCCCCCCTTCCATCACCAGGCAAAAACCAGGCTCCTGCCCTGTCCCTGTGTGAGGACACTTTTTTAATTCCTCTGTGCTGCTGTAGCACATGGCAAGTGAGCATTAAGCATGTGCCGGAGAGGTTTGGAGGCAGCTGGGAAGAGCTGGATGATATTCCGGGAGCACTGTGGCGGCACACAATACTCACTACAGTCTCATCCTGCCTTTAGTCCATTGAATTGTTTACGTTGGAAGGGACCCTTAAGATCATCAAATCCAACTATTAGCCTAACACTGCCAAAAACACCACTAAACTGTGTCTCTACCACCTCTACCCGTCTTCTAAATACCTCCAGGGATGGTGACTCCACCACTTCTCTGGGCAGCCTGTTCCAATGCTTGACAAATTTTTCCTAATATCCATCTTAAACATCCCCCGGAGCAACTTGAGGCCATGTCCTCTTGTCCTATCACTTGTTACTTGGGAGAAGAGACCGATCCCCACCTCTCTACAGCCTCCTTTCAGGTAGAGAGCAATAAGGTCATCCCTCAGCCTCCTCTTCTCCAGGCTAAACCACCCCAGCTCCCTCAGCCACTTCTCATAAGACTTGTGCTCTAGACCCATTTTTCTTCCTCTTCTAGAAAAGGGAAACAAGCAACGGGGTGGGGGGGCTGCCTCTGCTTTGGCTGGGCAGGGACTTTTCAAGACAGATCACTATACAAGAGGCACAATAAAACATGCAGAGCTCCCCCCAGACACAGGTATTTCTGTGCTGGCAGCTTCACTTTGCTCCTTGGGGCTCTGCTCCAGCCTGCCCCAAGCTGTGCCAAGGGAGAGATTGCTCAGTCCTTCCCTGTCTCTCCCACCCAGTGATGCTTTCACACATGCCCTTCCAAAAAAAAAAAAAATCCATCTCATCTTCTCAGGGCATTTTGATTGCTCTCGGTAGAGACTGCCTTTTTTTATGCTTGTGGTGTTGATGCTTCCCTGCCCCTGCCTGCTGGAGCTGCCGCTTGCCCAGTCTGCAGAGCACCCAGGCTCTGCCTGTGGCAGCTACTGTCTCCCACCACTTTACCTGTCCTTGGATCATGCTGGAAAGGGGACAGGGGGCAGTGGAAGGGCTGGGAAAGAGAGAACATTTGGGTGTCAAGAAGCACAGAAAAAGGGGGAAAGCAGATACCGGCTGGGCTGGTGGATTCGAGCCCTGGCGTGGTGGGAATGGAGGATGTCAATATAGGCACCTGAAGTGACGTGGGCAATGAATTAATTTCCCTGTCTTTGCAGAGCTATGGCCTTGAAATTTGCCTCTTTTATTCCACAGGGGCCACTGACTGCTAAACCAGATGCCATCTGTCCAGTGTCCCTTGTAAATCAGAGTTGAATCATCTCGGGGAGAGGGCTGTCTCCCACTGTGTGCTGCAGAGCAGGTCTGCAGGAGTTACTCTGAAAAATTTACATTTCTGAGACGGGTTAGTGATTAGGGCTCCAGCTTCCTACTGAAGAGACTGCAACTCAATTTCTCCCCCTCTCACAGCTTTCCTGGCTGATGTTGGAACGTGGCTCAGGCCATGCCCGTGTCAATCAGGTAAGTGCAGATCTGGTTTTCACTTCCCAGCTGACATCTCTGCCTATCACTCTCACACCACAGCACCTCTGCATCCAGTACAGGCAGGGGGCCACCCATGATGAAGGACACCTTTGAGCCAGGACAAACAGAGGCATCTCTGAGATCCAGTTTTGTTTCATGAGAACAAAGGCAACAAACCACAGAGATGCTGGTGTCGGTGGTTGTCATCTCCTTGGGCACTGTCAGAGGGTTGATCCACACCAGCCATGGGCTCACCCGCAGGATAATGCATGTGTTTCAAGGGCTGCTGGATGCTGTGGTAGGTTACAGTGGGAAGTAGAGGAGAGAGCCAGGGGGAGAAATGGCACAAGGACAGACTTTGTCTGATCTCATACAGCCCTTATACAATTCTCTAAGGCAATTGGTGTACTCTTGTATTAATAAAATGGGCTGCCAAGGATGTTCAAAAGTACAGCGAACTGTCCTTATCCCTTTTTTTTCAGTCATTATATATTGAAAAATCATTGCCGGTATTACAGGGAGGCTGCAAAGCTGCTTCTGTGAGTGAAGAATCAATAATTTGTTTTCTTCTTCCCTGCACGAAAACAATGCCATTAAATCATATTGGTTTATTAAAAAGGCAGTACCTCCAAAGCACAAATGACAAGGCTGATCACTGCCTGCCCATGGGGAATACAGCTCTCTTACCCACAGCCGCTATGGGCTTATTTATCAAAAAAGAGCTTAGCATGGTTAATTATTTATTATTTATAAGCATTAAAGAATTATTTTATTATTTAAAAACGTGGGTTTTTATTAGTCAGCGTGGCCGATTTTTGACCCTCCCAGAGGTACCTGTGCGGGCTGAGCAGATACAGCCCATTGTTACCTGCTGGAAGCTTTGAGACAAACCTCTGCTGCTTCTCCTCTGTCTTCACTGTCCTCACCTCCATCCTCACCCTCATTTGCCAGGCATGATGGCTCCTTCTGGCACCTTACACGAGACAAACCTCGTGCATACTTCCAAACCAAGCATCGTGAAGTCACAAGAGGGTGGTTAGATTGGCTGTGTCCCGTGGATGAGTCAAGTCGTGTCAGCTCATCAAAACCCAAAACTCTAGCAAGGAAGAGAATGATGCATGAGACAGGGAGAAAAAAAAAAAAGCCTGAGAAAGATCTAACGGTTACAATGATCCAAACCACAATTATTTTTTTAATCCAACAACATGAGAGTCTAAGCTTATGAAAGGGTACAGGAGAAGAAAGGTGAATCATGTTAGCACCTTCTGACGTGCTGCAGAAGCAAACCTGCTCCCTTGGTTCACGCAAATGGGGGCAGCTATCGTTCATCATGCATGACATCATTTTCCCCCACCTCTGCAGGTCAGCAGCAGTTGCAGCTGGGCCAAATGTTAATTAACTTGATTGGGTGGAGGGCACAAAGGCAGTATGGCTTGTATGGAAGCCATTTAATGGGGAATCATTTAAAGAAATACCCCCCCTCCCCAACACACGCTCCTCAGAGAGTTGTTCTGTAGGACGTTTCCATGGAGGTGCTTGTGATGGAGCTCTCTGAAGGTCTGGGCAGAGCTCACAGGCTGGTATGAGGTGTTTAATGAGCAACTTCTGGAATTAAAGGTGTCAAAGCAGGTTTGTAAAAATGTGCTAGTGATGGGTTCTGTGTTACACAGCTGATGGAGAGAGCCCAGCTTCTGCTGGTTCATGGACTGCCCTGGCTGTGCAAGCCCTGTGCAGCACTGGGGTGCATCTTAATCAGCACTCAGGTATTGGACAGGAAAAGAAAATACTCCCCTTCTTTTCCCATAAAGATTTGATCGTTTATTCCACCAGCACCCTGGCAAGACACCTTTACCAACATATGTATCATGAATAATTATTTTCAAAATCATTAACTTAACCTAAATGTTAAAAAAACCACACCACCTCTGTTGTATAGCTAGTGGCTGGGGAGCTGATATAAGGAAAAAACCTTCATCTTGGCTCAGGACACTGTCTATGATAGCTGTCAAAAATGATTACTGTTAGCTCCTGGCAGTTTTGCACCAGGTTCACCCTAAAAAACTCAAAAAGGCAGCATTGATGAAAGGAAAAAGGCGAGAGCTGCAGGCAGGAGTCAGTAGTTCAGTGACTGAACTGTCACACCTATTTCCAGGTGGTGTCTGGAGAATACTGGGGCCATCAGAGAGCCACTTCTGGGGATTTCCGAGGAGCACTGGTATTAGGACCCATCCACCACCTCAGATGCAGCTCATCAGGTGCAGGAGGATGCTGTGCTCCCCCAGCAGGGGTGAGCAAGGCTCTAGAGCTCAGCTTCCCTTCAGAGGTAGGTGCAGGGGTCCCACCACCACACCATGAGTTATCTGGCAGGGCAGCCTTACGCTTCTCTCAGTGTGGGGACAGCAGTCCTTAACTGGCCCTGTGGCTGGCCTTGTGGCTGTCCATCTCTCCTGGCCCCCAGGAGGTCCGATCAGGGTCCCTAAGGACTGGCAGAAAACCCTGGAGCTGGAGACGATGCTTTGGAGAGAGGCAACCAGCCTCTGCTCAGCCTCTCCTTCTCAGCTAGTACTGGTGAAGGAGCTGGATCCTGATCAGAAGAAGGGGCAAAGCTGGTGGCCTGGGGTCAGAAGACAGAAGGACTGCACAGGGTTTGCTGAGGAGTCGGACAGAGGCAGGTTTTGTTTCTGAGCTCTGATCTCCAGCTGCAGCTGAAAGCCCAGAGCAATCCCACAGCAAGGGAGCCGGCGAGGGTGACCCCAGCACAACCTTAGCAGAGGCCGGGGAACCATCACCGAGGCTGGCTTTGTCCTACACCCCTCCATGAGATCCTTCACCCGTCTGTGAGATCCTTCACTCATGGCCCTACGCACAAGCACTGTCATTTCTCCTTCTTTCTCTCTCTGCAAAGAAAGAGAATTTAAAGATTAAACCCTTATGAGAAATAAAAAAAATCATAGGTCCCTTGAGACACAGAATAGAGCTGCAACCAACTGCACGAGTGGGGAAACAGCTTATCTACGTGTTGGAGTAGGTTTGGCAGGTCTGAAAATATTTTTAAGCTGAATGCTCTCCTTCTGGTTTGGATTAACAGCTTGGCTCTGGCTCCACCCCTCCAATAACAAATAAATTTTAAAACATAACTAGCCTGAGAGAAGAAGTATCATCTGCTGAATGTCTTTTTAATGCTGAATTTTTTCCCCACTGTAAAGAATTCCCTTTTTAAAAGCTTTCTGGCTCTTCGCAGCTTGTTTTCCTTAGATTTTATGGAGATGCCTGTACTGAGCACATGTGGACAACTACGTTTTCATGTTGCTTTTAATGTGTCGACATACACAAGGTACTGAGATAAAAAGAACAAGGCGATTTCTTGCCAGCAAACATTTATTTCTGCTTGTGAATTATGCAAAAGGTTGGTTTTGGGGTTTTTTTGCATAGTCAGCTATTAGTCAAAATTATTTGACCCTCTGCATGATTGCATTTCGCCCTGCTGCTGGTCGCCCTGCAGGTCAACCCCCTCCACCTGCCTCCACAGCTCCTCTGCCACAGGTTTCTCCTGCCCACTACCTTTGCCTAGGGAGATGGAGGGAGATATCCAAACACATTCCTACAGTTTGGGGATCCCTTCCTGCTCCGGAGAGGACCCTGTGATGGGATTAAGCTGCTGCTGTGTCGGCACATTGGGGGAAGTTATTAAACAAGAACTCAATATATCTATCATACTTCTCTTATACTGATAAACAATAGATGTTCTCTTCAAGGAAAAAGGAACAGCTAATAAAACATTCACAATCTCTGCCTTTCAACCCCAATAAAATCCCAGCAATATGAACCAAGGTGATCCTTAAATCCAAGCATGGAACATGAAGTAGAAATGCCAGCTGCCCCCAACAGGACAATATCACCCCTGTTTTCCCAATTCACCTGGAAAGAGCTGGGGTTTGGAGGGCTTGCTCTCTCCCTTTTGCCTTCAGGTGGATCAAAACACTTCACCTAAAACCTGGTAGTTAAAAATGTGGTCTTTGATTTCCTGCAGAGAAGTCATCAAGCAGTTCTCAGTTCCAGGTGAGGCATGAGTTTGTAAAACCTTTATCTACATCTTAGCAGTATAGGGGCAAACACAGTATTTGCTCCACAATTTATTTTATGGTTCCCATAAATGAAGCCCTTTGTCAGGTGCCCTTTGCTATTCATTGAGCGATCACTCAAGACAGGAGGAAAGAAAGCAAAGATGAAGAATAGAGGGGATACATGTGGCTCCTATGAGACAACCATTTCATACAGCAGAGGTCCTCTCTCTGGATGGACACCCTGAGACGCACACCTTGAGAAGAAAATGACTCTGATAAATGGAGGGCAGTGAGGCCAGCACAGCCATGGGAAACACTGCTTATTGTTTGCTGTGTTCCACAGACCTTCAACTTGACCAGTGACCAGTGGGAGAGGACAAGGAAGTTGCCACCAAATGCAGAGAGA
>BJBW01001943.1:0-24439 GCA_004320125.1 Scolopax mira
TGGAAAAACTTGGCCTCTGCCACTGCATAGCTTTCTGCCCAGGTGGTGCTTGATGTGAAGGTGGCCTCTGGAGCCTGGCTGCTGAGGAAGATATCTGAGTTGCCTAGCTGCACGCCAAATGGCATCTCTACCGAGAGGCATCTGCCGCGGGTGTCTGTGAACTCCATCTTACAGGAGCGGCTGGAAGGCAGCACCCTCAGAGCATAGCGACGTGCAAGAGGCATCTTCCCCCAGGTGGAGCTCACCAAGCCCTGAAACCAACGGGCAGTTTTCTCAGCATTGAGGTAGAGGCCAGTGCAGAGCTCGCTGAGAAGGCTGGAATCTCGAGTGGGCCAGTGGAAAAAGCAGCGTGTGTTCTTCTGCGCAGGGGTGTTCTTCCTTCAGGTGCACACCAGGTGCACATGGACACGGTGCTTTGCTGGCACCTCCTGTGCACTGCCCAGCTGCAGCTTGAAGGTGTGCCCTCGGGGAGGCTTCAGAGGCACAAGCAGGCAGTAGTTGGCATCGTGCCCACAGGGACCCCAGCCTTCAAAGGCGCTGCCCACCCTGATGGCTGGCTGTGGCATCTGCTGACAAGCATTCCCGCAGGACGCACAGGAGATCACCCACTAGTTTTTTTACCGCCCATTTCTCCTCCTCCTCTTCCTCCTCCTCCTCCTCCTCCTTCATGCTACTCTCCTTCTCCTCACTGCCAGAGCTCTCCTCCTCATCCTTGCTGTTTTGATGATGGAACCTTTTCCAGAGCCATGAGCAGAGCTTGATAAGCAGCACCATGTTTCCAAGAAGCGCCCAGAAATGCCACTGCCTCAAGATCGTAAAGAAAGAGAAGCTTTCCCAGGGAAAGCTGCTCTGAGTGGCCATCTTCTCCATGCTCTGCTGCTTCAGGCTCGCCTCCTCCAGCTGCTGCAGCTCCTGCAGCTGCTGAGCCATTTCCTTCTGCAGGAACTCAGCCCGCTTCTGCATGGCCTCCTGTGTGGCCTCATCCATCTGGGGACCGAGCATGGGTGGGAGACGGAGAATGCTGAACAGCAGCAAAATGACAACACTTGAGGAAGCCATGTCCTAGGGAAGTAGCAAGAGAGCTGCTAGCTCACTCGCTGCCAGCGCAGGCCGCGCTGGGGCAGCTGCCTGCTGGCGCCTTGTATAGTCACCCCCATTGTGATGCACCCTCCATGGTGTCCCAGGGGCCAGAGCGCACCACAAGCAGCACCGGCAACCAGCAGCTCCCTTGGGCACTGCCCCAGCTCAGCCAGAGCCTGGGATGGTGAATGCAACTGTGTTTGAACCAGATTTGATGGCAAGGTGCACTGGGTTCTTTGCGGCAGGAAGGCCAAAGTCAGAGAGCACAGTCAGGGAGAGTCTTCCCTTGAGTCAGGAGGTTGAGAGCGGACCCCCATGCTTTCTACACTCCTTCCGAGAGGAGAGTCTGGGAGCAGCTGGATCAAGTCCTAGGCCCAGACTTGGTCAACTCTTTCTGTCTGAAGGCTTCTATGTGGGCAATCAAGCCTTTTTATCCGTTAGATGGGTGGACAATAGGATGACCGTGAGCCAGCAGTGTGCCCTTGTGACCAGGAAGGCATCCTGGGGTGCCTCAAGAAGAGCATGGCCAGCATGTCAAGGGAAGTCACCCTCTACTCTGCCCTGGTGGGGCCCCATCTGGAGTACTGTGTCCAGTTCTGGACTCCCCAGTTAAAGAAGGACAGGGAACTGCTGGAGAGGGTACAGCAAAGGGCCACAGAGATGATTAAGGGCCTGGAGCATATCTCTTATTAGGAGAGGCTGAGGGACTTGGGTCTGTTTAATCTGGAGAAGACTTAGGGGGGATACATCCATATGTACATACATACAAATCAATCTTACAAATACTTAAAGGGAGTGTGTCAGGAGGATAGGGCTGGTCTTTTCTCAGTGGTGCCCAGGGACAGGACAAGAGGAAATGGGCACAAACTTGAACATAAAAAGCTCCACCTAAACATGAGGAGGAACTTCTTTGCTGTGAGAGTAGTAGAGCCCTGGAACAGACTGACCAGAGAGGTGTTGGAGTTTCCTTCTCTGGAGAGATTCAAAACCCACCTGGACACGTTCCTCTGCAACCTGCTCTGGGTAGACCCACTCTGGCAGGGGGGTTGGACTAGATGATCTCCAGAGGTCCCTTCCAACCCTGTATCATTCTGTGATTCTGTGATTCCTGTCTTATTATACATGGCAAGCCTACCTCTCACCCACAAGTGATGGAAACCAGTTTCTTCTAGATTTGTGATTCTTAGTTCTAACTCAAGCTCTGATTGAAATGGTTCTCATTATTGGCACAGTTATAAACACACTTATCCATCTGTGTTCTCTAACTCTAATAAGAGACTTTCTACTTATCAGAGCTTTCAGGACCACCTGAAGGGTTTCCTTCCTCTTTCTGACTACCTATTCTCTAAAACATAGAGAAAATAAGTTGTCTCCCAGATTCCTAGCCCTCGGACTAGGATAAAAAAAAAAAAGCTACCAAGAGGAGAAGCAGGAGAGTGGGCAAGATACAGACAGTGTGACCACATGTAGTGAGAGAAGAAAAAGCCAACCAATTTGATGTCTTAAGTAGGTGTTTTGATTATAATATATTGAATTATAGTACTTTCAATATGAATGAAGTAATAAATATTATGTGTAGACTGTATATCTGATACTTTCAGTTTTGCATGTCTAAAAGTACTTCTTTAAGACTGACAGAAATTGCATATTTTTGTAATTTTTATTTTCTAGACGATTAATACATTTTGGAAACCTTTTGGACATCTGTAAATCCAGAATTCTTTCCAAAATGTTCTGTTCTGTTTACAATGATAAGAAACTTAATGTAATACCAGAAACAGGAAAAGCTAGATGATTATAAGCAACCAATCATTATGGCATACATTTTAACTTTTGAAATATCATCTGAATAGTGTTCTTGATAAACATGGCTGAAAAATAATTTATTACACTGTGACAAATTAAATGAACATTGCTTTTCTCAGAAAGACAAATTACTTATAGAGCAGTCACAAGCCCTGGCATGTGAAATTACTATAAATTGTAGTGTCTATTATAGTGGTCAGTAGCCAACGGAACTATTAATAGCTATAAATCATCCAACACAGCTACCAATATCTACTAATTGGAACAGTCATTTTTTTCTTAAAATTTCTGTTCTTGAAACCACATTATACTGCTCAAAGTCAAAGTCCAAAGACGTATTTTACATAAAATGGTTCAGAAAGGTGAGTACAGCCATATTAATGAACTGACCTCTCTGGTTTTCCTCTCCATCATGGCTGCAGGACTTCTGTCTTCTTTTTTATCTCCCTGAATGCAGAATAACAGATATTGGAAGTATTCTTCCAACTTCTGCAAGGACTTGAATGCCACTTCTCCAGGCCAATCTCCATGCACAAAATTCTTTACTTTATTTGATTAAGCTTTATCTACAATGCTCCTCCTTTCAGGAAAAAAGTGTCTAATGGCAATGCTTTTAACATACAATAAGCATAGCATGTAGTTAATTTTGATTTGACAATCAGGAAATACTATTTTCAGTTTCAAAAAAGTTCAAAGTATTTTATAAGCATGCTAGGTTTCTTCAAGTAATTTTCTCACAGAGAAATATTTTCCTGTTCTCCTCTCACATCTTGTCAGAGAAAACCTAATTTTCTAGGATCTAAGGAGCTTAAAATCTAAGTTAGCTTATTTTGGGTAGAGATTATTTTATCTTTCCAGAAGTGAATGATTTTAGCAAGCTTTACCAAGTAGAAGCTTGTCTTCTGTCTCAGACTGCCTTGTACAATTCTATAAACAAGAATCCTTGAGAAAATATTTCAGTGACAAACTCATTCACTTACTTACCAGATTCATAACTGGTCTGAGACTGAGATTGCCGCTGGGACAACATGTTGGAGTTTGTAACCCTCACATAGATCCTCTTAAACTGCAGCAGAATACCCCTTAAACTGAGCTTTTGCAGTCTCATCCTTCCTCTTTAACTTTGGCATGTGTTCTTGTTGATCTTGCCATCAATTACGATGTAACTACAACATGTAAAGCTCTTTTATACAAACTCTTAAGATTTGGAGTTAGGTTTTACATTTCTAGAATGAATAATCCATACTTATAAAGGGGGAATTTCCAGGAAGAATTGTTTACTTCTTCCTCAGATGTGTCAGGAATGCTCTTGCAGTACCCAAATACTACTAAGGCTAGCAGTTTTCCTTCCTGTGTCTTTGCCCCCTTCTCTACTAAGAAAAGAAAGGAGAAATAAGCTTGCTGATATTTATTATCTTGTTTAGGAGGACAGTATGCTGGCATTCCTGTTTTACTCCTATCCATTCTTGCTTTACCTCAAGTTTGTCTAAGCTCCACTGATACATTATAAGGTGAAAATAACCTTCATAAAAACAATAGCATAGTGTGCTCCTATGAATGAAATATTTATAATGCTAACCTTTTGCTACAGCTTCAAGGGCAATTTAGTGATATGTAAAACTGAAAAACGACCTTTTCAACATCATCTTGCCAGGATATGCGCTCTGGAATAGCTGTTCCCTTTGTATTTTAAAGTCTGAGTGTGGGTGCCTTTTCCACACCACTTAAATGGTGTGTTTGGACTGCCAGGTAATGTAAGAAACACCAAGGCCATTTCATGGTCATCAAAACATCTTCCAGTACCTGAGTTATCTTGTTTATCATTGGATTGGGGTTCTTCACCTTGTTAGAGAGCCAGCTGTATAAGTATGTCCCTAGTCTCAACTTCTGGGAAGTTTATCATCATCCTGGCATCTGTTTTTAATAGTCTTGTTTTTGTTAAGAACATTAACAAATATATCTTTTTGCATATAATCCACTATTATATACCATTGACTGCTTTCTGGGAACCTCAAATGCATCACTTTATATGTACAGTATAATTTGGTAATTTACTTCAATTAGAACATTCAATAAAATATTCATGAAAGTGGCCTCTTGTTGAGATAGACCATCCATTTACTTAAAGATAGGGCTGCAGCACTCACAGGTATAATTCATTAGGCAAGCTAATTGACATTTTGACCAATAGATTTTTCACGACCTCTCCCCATGAATCTTGACAAAGGCTACTGGTCAAAGTATCAATTCACACACCTACTGGGTGACAACTACAAGTAAATTAAATGTATTTTTAATAGAACACTCTGTCTAAGTGACCCTATCTCAATGACTAGACACTGCCATGAATATTTATTTAGTACTGCCTTTAATGGAACCTAGTACTGAGAGACACTTATATTACAAAGAAGTCAAGCCCTATTAATTATCCAAACCACCACTTGTAACAGAATGCCGGGAAAATATTTTTTCCTACACTTTACCAGATTTTTATCTGCCACCTGTTGATTTATTGCTATTAGTAAAATGAACTGCGTGCCAATTTTTACAGTACAAATATAAATTACAGGTATGGCAAATTTCTTATCTGAAATTAGGCCTTGATTCAGCAAACTTTTTCTTCTGTGCTTATTTTTATGAATATGCAGCCTCTGAAGCCTATGAAAATAGGGTGATGTCTACAAGTGTATAATATGTTGGGCACTTGACTCGGACAAAACAAAATCTTATTGATATCATTTGGCCGCACTTTCCTAGGTACTATAAAACAAACCATATATTTAATTAGAAGAACAGTCACCAACATCTAGTAGAGTGAAAAATCTTAAAAAATAAATTCTGTTAATCTGAACTGGTTATAGTGCCTGGCTTTCTTTGCCAGGAATAGGAAGATACTATTATTTCTGCATGCATCTGGGAAAGATTGCTGAAGTTGTAATGGCATAATTTCATTATTGTTACATATGTCTTCTATGCAAAATCACTTCCTTCATCAAATGTTTATTGGGAATCTGGACATTTCTCAGGCAATATTCTACAGGAAACTCTCTTTAGTTAAGCAGAAACCTAGAGATTAACTAAATATACCTTTCTAGAATGATTTTTTTTTTTTTAAATATGGACAGGAGTAACAGCAAGTATAAAAGAATAGTCATTGTTAATTTTAAAATATGGGGACTTATGCAGTTATTCAATACTCAGCAACTCATTTTATTAAGGAACATATTTTGTTAGGAACGTGTTTGTAAAAACAAACATGAAGAGATCACCAACCTGAATTTAATTTAAAAAATGAAAGAAATATTGGTAGAAGTATATGTTGGAAACACTATAGCTCCCTTTCCAATGTTACTAAAGGGGGAAGAGAAAAAGGGCATGCAGCTCTGAAGGAAGAAGACTCAGAATTCAGAAAAGGGGTTCACAGTTGGGAAAAGAAGAAAACCCCTGAATTGCAAGAATGAATAGAGAAGAAAGAGGATGCTAGCATGCATGTAAAAGGGGTGGGAGGAGGGGTGAGGGTTAGGGCTATAGAGAGAAAAGATAAAAATAGACATATCTGAAGGAATCAAAAAATTAACTCCAGCTGATACTAGAAGAATGGAATGACTTAATAGGATCTGTCTCAAAAGAAACATTTCAGGAAGACAGGAACAACTGAAAATGATTGTGTTATTAATGTTTTCCAAAGATTATAAAGGTTTTAGGTGTCTACCAAAAGTTTAGAGGTTGGGAGGGAAGGGAGTTGCACAGTTTTCCATATTGCAGGGTTTTGAAAAGAAACTACAGTTGACTCCTGAGAAAAAAAGTCTTAAACCTTTACAAAATACAAAAAAACAAGTTAATCATTTGTAAGGAGAAATGGAGTCTTAGCATCTTCTCCAAAGAGAATACATCAAGATGATGGTGTTCTGACAGTCTTTTTGAAAGCAAGGCGGGTGCTAATTTACTCACACACACCAGGTGTGAAACACAGTTGTCAGATGGCAGTGATGAAAGAATTATTTTTGCCTGGCTGCTCTGTGGTTTTCAAAACGACCCACTCAATAAAAAATATTGATTATAAAGCATGTCTTAGGGTCAGCCACTGAATTTTAAAGGATATTTCAGAGCCAGGGACAGATTTTTATGTGTTGGAAGCCATCTACGGATCCTTCTATCCTGATCACATTAGCAAATTATTTTGGCAATGAAACATATTCAGTATTTCATAACTAAACTTGACAGGGAAGAAAAGCAACTTTTCTGCTCATAAGCTTCAAAAAGCCTTAGATGTGCAAGTCACTGCTAAATTCAGCTGCAATATTTTTGAAGACACAATGAATATTTGCAAAGATGTTTTGATAAAAAATTAGGGGTTAAGGCATACATTCTTTTTTATCTATCATACAATCCATTTTAACTAATTAAAGTGCGTAACCTAAGCTTTATTGTCAAGAGGTGTATTAGATATAATGCTGTAGAGGAAAGGAAAAACAGAATTTCTGAATTTCAGAAAATTTCAGCCCCAACTATTCTCCATTCTCCTGCTAATGGTAAAATAGATTAAACAGCTGGTTCCAAGAAGCAACCCCATTGGAGAATGCAATCTAGTCAAAGACTGAATTTGATTTAAGATGTGGGACATAACACATAAAAAGGATCTTCAGAACTATCTTCAGAATCAGTTTTGTTGAACTGGCTCAAAACAGAGCAGTTTTGTTCATTCCACTATCTACAAATACTATAAAGAGTTCAACGCAAATAAAATATTTTACTTTGTTTTTTTTAGTGAAAAATGAAGACGTTGTAAAATCTCATCTTGTCCTATAAACCCCCTCCCCCAACCCACTCCTTATTTTCTATGATCCTTGTTCAACTAAAAAATAATTTGGATGGAAATTTCTATTACGAAGTTAAATTTGGAGTGAGTTATATTTCAAAGAAAAATGCTGGTTGTGACAGAAAAAAAAAAAAAAGAGTGTTTTCTTTTTATAAATTGCAAATAATATAATTAGTTTCAGGTAAGGTGCAGCTGTTTCCAAAGTTTTCATAGCTTTACAGAATAATTCTCAGAAAAAAAATAATTTAAAAGTAAAAAGTTTTTTGGAGAAATATTTGTCAATACATCTGTATCCCAAAGACATTTTGGCTAAAGTCGTTAGTCCTTTCCAAGATTAATGAAATATTGCATACACTTGCTCAATTTGTGAGGCATTTCACTGTTCCATTTTCCCATTTACTGTGCATATTTCATGGCATTCCTCACCTCTTATTGCTTACGCTCTGACATCATTAAGTTTCAAATGCTGTCTAAGTTCTCCTTGAACAGTATTACTGAAATAATACTCTATCCAGCACTGTTATTGCCAGCTGGCTCAAATGAGGGTCTCTTTAAAGTACTCCAAAAACAGAAGTATCAACAAAAGACATTCCAACAAGCTTTTTGCTTATCTTCTACCCCTCTACTCTGGTGAGACCCCACCTGGAGTACTGTGTCCAGTTCTGGAGTGCTCAGCACAGAAAGGATGTGGACCTGTTGGAACGGGTCCAGTGCAGGGTCACAGAAACGGTCAGAGGGCTGAAGCACCTCTTCTATGAAGACAGGCTGAAAGAGTTGGGATTGTTCAGCCTGGAGAGACCTTATAATGGCCTTACAGTGCCTGAAGAGGGCCTACAGAAGAGATTCAGAGGGACTCTTGATCAAGGAGTGTAGTGATAGGACAAGGTGTAACTGTTTTAAACTGAAAGAAGGACAATCTAGATTAGGTACTATGAAGAAATTCTTTAGTATGAAGTTGGTGAGACACTGGAACAGGTTGCCGAAAGAAGTTGTGGATGCCCATCCCTGGATATGTTCAAGGCCAGTTTGGATGGGGCTTTGCGCAACCCATTCTAGTGGGAGGTGTCCCTGCCCATAGCAGGGGGCTGGAACTCAATGATCTTTAAGTTCCCTTCCAACTTGAACCATTCTATGATTCTATAATTCTACAAAACATGTTTTTTGTACACACTGAAATAAATTAATGTTGGGTATTGAAATTCTGGTGTAGTATATTAGTATTATCAAAACACACAGGCTTAAATCACTCACCAGGTCTTCACTGTAGTAGGTGTTAAAAAGTAGAAGAGAGAAACTCTGCCTCCATTTTTTTAGAGTTCAAGTCTCTCTGGAATTTATATTAGTCTCAAGGCAGCACAGATTTTCGGGGAGAAACAGTGAGCCTCTCTCTACTCTTTTTCTGCACTGTCCAATGAAATATGTTAAAGGTCACATAGTAGCTTTGTGCTGCTGTGTCTTTTTTCCCATGTGTTTTGGGTCCAACCGTTCCAGTCTAGACAGTTGCAACATCTAACTCTATAGTACAGAAAACAGCTTAAAATTTCTGTGGAACTGAATAGAGATTTACTGCTGAACAGCACATTTATTTTTTTTTAAATACAAACAGTACAAAGACAAGGAAGAACTACCCTGCCTTCTCCTCTTTCTGGATATGTTATCTACCTCCACTAGTTTTAGGGAGCTGTGTCATGACTACAGTAATGACTGCCTGAGGTAGGACTGTATAAGCACTTTCCACACCGATTGTGTTTTACAGCCTGCTTTTATTCAAGGAAGCAATGGGTGTGATGGAATAAGCTCTGCATAGGGAAGACAGAATTACTTTGTCATCTCTGAAATGACAGTATTTGTACACTAAGGTGCAGGCCTAGATAACACACATACATTCTAGTGGAAAACCTCCATGCTTCTGGCAAAACAAAAAGAAACAGCAAAGATGGATTGAAGCACAAAATGATCTCTTGCTTGTAGAGACAGTCTGCGCATCTTTTCCACAGACAGTAAAAACCAATTGCAGTTAGAGGGCAATAGAAGTGTGCCTTAAAGCATAGGCAAGTACAAACCAACTGGTCTATAGATCACATCCTAAGCTGCTTCTGTAAAAGGTAACAGAGCAGAAAGATTTCTGCTTCATATTAAAAGGTACTTAGCCACAACAATTTTGTTACATATGAAAAGATCAACCAACAGAAGAAAAAACACAGATGAAGAACAAAGGCAACCTGATTGAGAAAATACTTAAGCTATTCAACAAATGTAGATTCCTTTTCTCTTAAAACCTTCAAAGCAGGGAATTTCTGGACAATATGCATTCAACTGAAATTCTGCTTGCTGTTGGAGTAGAACAAACCTTTCTATTAAGCAAACAAACACAAAACCCAAAACAATAAAAAAAACTAAACAAAAAACTACTCAAATAAAAGCTCCATGTTTGCATGTGGGAAAGACATTAAAAACTGAACAATAATGAAGCTATTTAAAAACTTCTATAAACTGAACTGCCCATACGTATTCTTTAAAATTTCAAAAAGCTGGAAAGATAAAAACTCAAACTACTTGGAAAACCTGTAGAGAAGTAGTTGCATGTACACAGCAGGTACTGGTAATATAAAAGTTAATAACAGCATTGAATATGATGCAAATACGTGCTCATCCCTCAAGACTCTTCCACTTGCCCAATCTCAAGAGCAAGAATGGGGACTTGTAGTGTCTGGCTCAGAACTGCCTGTGTGCCAGCAAGCTGGTATGCTAAATTGCACAAGAATAGATCTGGGAAGGTGTTGATGTGCCCTATCTTTTGCAGGAATTTGATAGTGATTATCTCTGAGACAAACTTTTGACAAAGGAGAAACAACTTGGAAGCAAGATTAACTGTACTGCTTTCCTGTAAGCTGACATTCTTTTCATAAACAAATCAGAATAAAACACACCATTTTCACTCAGTAACTTCTGAGCTACCTCTGATTATTTTTTTCTATTTGAGGTCTGAAAAGCTATGAAAAATTAAGATGCAGACTGATAAAATAATTGGCATTCTAAGTTAGAATTTAGCTACATTTAATGATGTCATTAAATTCAAATGATGTCAGAGGTTTCCTGCCAAATCCAGAAAGGTCTTTCAAGCTCAACCCAACCGGTCACTATTATCAATAATATTATTGCTGCCCAGATAAAATGCAATACTTTTGAAAAAAAATGCTTTTTTTCTGGATCCTAACACATTTTTCTCTTGAATAGAGATATTAAAGTGTGTTCTTTTTTTTTTGATGCACAGATGTTCCCATTTGTCTTTAGAAACAAATGTTTTTCAAGTAGATCAATAAATATATGAGCTTCTCATCTCACAAGTTATACTTTGAGGCTACCCTGAACTGACCCCTGTATATTGAGATGCTCTGTACTTCTTGTGTTTCTTGAATTTTCGGCATTGATGAGACCAAGCTGAGTGGGACTACTGCTTTCCAAGGAAGTCTTTAAAAAATAACCAAGCATAACTTTTTCCATGGCTTTGAATTTTGGGATCAGCACACTGACAACTGCAACTACTACAGTTGGCAGGTCTCTTAACATAACTTTTGCCATAAATAGGATTCAAATAAATTTAAATACATAATCCGGGTTAACACATGGCTTTTCAAAAACAATATTCCCTACCATCAAAGTACTAAAACACCCAGGATCTATTGGAGTTGATGGAAACATCCAAGTAGTGTTAACTAGTGGAAAACCACTGAATCCCTATAAAACATTTCAAAGTGTTTGAGAGCACATCAGCAGAGAAGAACTTTAAAAGCATACTGCTGTTATGTTTCCAATTAATCATAAAAAATCATGCTATTCAAGAAAAAAAAAAAGGTCAAAGAACTAAATGAAAAAATAAGAGCCTTCTTACAAGCCTCCTTATCATTTCAGAAAAATGAAGTACTTCTCTGAATTCTTTACATGATGGATAGGAATTGTGAAACAGAAAATTGCACCATAAACACTTCTTGAATTGAATGAGAAATAAACTGGATACACTTATATCATAGTTGGCTCAGACCACAATAGGTTCAACAAAATTAATATCACTAGATTTTCAAGAAGAAAATTTTGCCATGTATTCATTGATTGATGTCTGTGAACTCATTCCAAACTCAGAGGACGAGGAAAAAAAAAAGGAAAAAGTCTTGCCTAGCATAAGGCAGTTGGCTACTATGCAGACTGATCAAAGAAACACCTCATTGCTCAAGAGATAGTGATAGGAACTGATGTTGTGTTTGACAGGTTCACAGACATCAGCTCTAATAAGAGCACAGTTCAGTGTAAAAGTATTAACCAGCAAACTCTACTGCTGCCTCTTTGTAGTTCCTGGAGACATAAAAGGTGGTATGTGCCAAAAGGCATAGGGCAGATGGGTTCTGGGATGTTGCAGGCTATATGTAGTAGAACTGACATGCTTCAGCTCTTGAGTTATTTTCCCTTTGGCAATTGTGTTTGGACAGAAACAAAAAATCAATGAGAAATATTGAAAATATTGGACAATCATTAAAAATAAAAAGCCAGAGCGGGGCTGGGGGGGATGGGAAAGCAAGTATGTGGCTGACAAATTGTTCCAAATAAAGTAAAAATTAGACAAGAATTCCAGCTGCTGAAAAATATTCAAATACAGGGTAATATATGACCTGAATAATAGCTATAATTTCAAGAGACTAGCATTTCAGCATGGAAATTGGTTTTGATATTGTCAAGATTTTTAGGCTGCATGAAGAAAAAATTTCTAATTTACAAGGTGAATATCCTTAGAGAGTCTTAAATAGCTTTTAAAGTGTGTCATTATTATTTTTATGTATCATTATTTGTTATTCATGTGTTTTTTCACCATCTGCCAGAAAGATCGTCGGTATATAATAAGCCAAAAGAATTGAGGATATACCCTTGTTGACAGGTTTAGCATAATACAGTAGGATGAAAAAATTAAGATATCGAGCAATAATTTTAATTAGTGTGATACCAAAAGCACACCTTTATCAGTGAGGGTAAAATTTTGAAGAAATTAATCCCATGCAAGAGTTGTCCTCGTACAAAGCAAAAGAAATAAAAAAGAAGTATGATTCCATCATGTGTATGTAACAGTGCAGTAAGAATAATTTTTATGTGGAAGTTACTTAATCCAAAGGAATGTTACTTTTATTGTCAGTCCTGCATTTTTAAGATCTTTTAAAGCATTATACAATTATATTGGCTGTGTTAAAAGCTGTAGAGCAAAAAACTGGAAAATATTCTTGTCTTCCAATGACTAGAGGTGCAGATGAAAACTGAAGTTGAAGAAGCAGAGCAGAGAAATGCAGAGACTTTTACAAAGCCAAACAAAATTTAACAAATTTTGTTAAAAATTTTGGTGAAATATGAAACTTCTCAAAGACTGTGTTTTTTAGATAGGAGTCTTATTTACCCTGCAGGAATGTTTGCTTTTCATAAAATAAATTGTAGTAAGTTATTTCAAAGTAGTTTGCTAGATCATTAAACTGTGTTTTGCTACTTGTACATTGCAACCTGTCCAATACATAACCATTCCTAAATATCAATAAATTGTTTGTTAAGGAAGGGAACAGAGTTGTGGTTTTGTGTTTGCGGTAACTAGCATTTCAAAAATTCTTGTTAAAATGTCATCTTATAAAGCTTCCCTGAAATGTAGTTTATATTTCGAGTTCAGGTCTTGGATTTGTTCATGTACCAGATCTATCCTTAGCTATATCCTTCAATAAGTGGAGAAAAAAAGGCAAACAAATACACACATCCACCTCCTGTCTTTCATCTGTTTGGGTTTGCTTTTTTTTTTTTTGAGCACTTAAGCAAGGCATTAACTTTTTTTCTTAACTTACTTTGTGCTTGTATTGTTTTTTCTTACACTACTGATTTGTCTTGATATAAACTCAGAATTGTGCTTTATTGAACCCTATTTTGTACACAATTGAAGGATAATTTTTGAAGTGACACTGAAATTCATTACACTTGATCTCAGTGCTACAAAAGTGGACTTGAGTTGTTCCACTAAATTAATCGATCCATTTATTAAATAGTTAAAACATGTAAAATACTTTCCAATAAACAAAAAAAAATGTTAAAGTATTACCTTCATATATTCTAATAAAATGCTTGCCTACAATGTACATATGCTAGAATGCAGACATTGCTTTCATGGACTGTCTTGCCAACAAGGTCTTTTGAACATAGAACTATCAGCATCATTAATTTTGGGAGACCTCTGAGTTTAAGTTTCTCTAGGATTCCAAACAGTCTAGCAGATATAGAAAACTGAAAGTCCTGGACAGATTGCTGCATGATGTTGCTCCTGAGAATTAGAACTGGTTATACAAGAAATATCAGAAAATTTGTAAATTTCAGAAGTGCAAAAATATACTTTGTGAGCACTATCAAAAGTCCACGTACAAGGAAAAGTATATGTTTTGAACTAGCTCATAGGTCAAAATCAAAGTTTAAAATAAAAACCATTGTACATACTGAAAATGTGTTGTTTTATTTCCATAGTTCTTACTTAGCTGTAACTTGTTTAAGAAATTTTTTTTTTAATCTTTCTTCTCCAGTAAGTGTACTTTGCTTTACTTCATAAAAAGCAATGGAGCCTAGAAATATAAAACCTCATTATAGATCTTTCTCATCAAAATTTTTCTGAGATGCTAAAAGAAAACAGCCATTACTCTGTGCAGGCTATGGTGTCAGTGGATCAGTGTGGTTTCATTGAAAACACCTATAAAACACTACTGTTGCATTATTTGCACTGAGGAAAAACATTAGGCTGAAAAACCTAAAGAAAAAAAAAATAATACTGGTAAGGGAATATTTTGGTTTTACACTTTTCTCTTGAAATTCACTATTATCTTTTGCTTCTGTGGAATTGTTTTCCTTCCTTCTTTTGATGTTTAGGATGCTTCTCCAGAAGCTTTTAATCCTAATGAATGTTTTAAGTACATGCTTTGCTTTAGCAAATATACTTATTCATCAGGCAACTACTTCTACATGCAGACAGTCTTAATTCTAACTTTTATTTTCCTATAAACTTTGTTTGGCTTCTTGAAATAAAAATCCTTCAATAGTTGCTATATATTTGCCCATATCAAAGGTTTATAGATACAGGCACTTTGAGATTTTTTTAATCTCAAATAATTTTTAGCTCTAACATCTCTTATACCTTTTTATCACCCAAAATCCCTATTATGGAAATTTAATTTTTAACATGAGACTATGCAATATTAAAAGCATCATATATTTTCTGCTAGTCATTATTACTCGGCACATACAGAAACACTTTGAACAAACATCAGTTTGAACAGAATCATACCTAATTAAACTAGACTTGAAGAAGATAATGCAGTCTTGTAACTAAGAAACAAGCAAGAAATCAGAAGCAATTTTCACTGAAGCTCAGTTTACTTCCCTATGATTATGATCACCTTTAAATACTTAATTTTAATAATCACATTTATAGTGGAATATAAACATTTTAATTTTTTTCCACAAAAGAAGGTGCATAACAAGTTCAACTTTAACTGCAAAATAAGGTGACATTTTGGCATTAGTAATACCTTCATACCTCACTATGCCTGAAGAGTTTAATTTCTGACAGTTAACTCAAACAGGTTGAACTCCTTATTTTAGAATGGGGCAATGAAAATGCTCTGGTGCTCCTGCTCCTGCAGCACTCTTTCCAAATCCTTCCAAGAATTTTCAAACAAGTTAATTTACCACAGTGTTTTCAAGTGATTGCCAATGGGGTGTTTGCAATCTTTGGTTCATTAAAGGGCATTTTCTGCTCATAAAGTCCAGAAACATCTTTTCAACACAAAATTCTAGATTCCTTTTAGTGTTTGTTTTCCTAATATTTCTCTCTCTTTTTACTTTTATTTATCATTAAAAAATCCTTTTAAAAAAATCATATTTGGTTGATATAATGCATCTGAATAAGCCAGTAGATCACTTCATAAGATGAAATAGAAATCTTTTGCCCTACTTGTGCTTCTGAACAGAATCACAATTTTCAATTAGCCTTTTGACTTCTCTTCTGCTGTAGACCAACATAATTAAAGCAGGCTAGAAAAATGTTTTAACAGATGTAGCACAAATAATGAAAATACTACTTTTTCTTTCTGGGTCCTGGAATGGTCTTCTGAATATTTTTCAGAAAATTACAATTAAGGGATCACCTATACTCTGGTACCCATTTTCTGCTGTGGACAAGAAACCAAACTATATGATGTGATGCTGATCCTGAAATCCAGTAAAATAAAAAACAGAAACAAAACAACTAACCCTACTTCAAATGTTACTTAATAAGTAAGATGCTAACTTTGGACTGTTGAATTCAGATACTTACAAAAACCAGTCAGCATGGGTTCATGAAAGGCTGATCCCACTTGTCAAACCTGATTTCCTTCTATGACAAAATGATCTGCTTGGTGGATGAAGGAAAGGCTGTGGATGTTGTTTACCTGGACTTCAGTAGGGCCTTTGATACAGTCTCCCCCAGTATCCTCCTGGAGAAACTGGCTGCCCATGGCTTGGACAGGAGTATTCTCTGCTGGGTTAAAAACTGGCTGGAGTGTCGGGCCCAGAGATTGATGGTGAATAGAGTTAAATCCAGTTGGTGGCCGGTCACAACTGGTGTCCCCCAGGGCTTGGTACTGGGGCTGGTTCTCTTCAACATCTTTATCAATGATCTGGACGAGGGGATCAAATACACCCTCAGTAAGTTTGCAGTTGACAACAAGTTAAGTGGAAGTGTTGATCTGCTTGAGGATAAAAAGGTTTTGCAGAACGATCTGGACAGGCTGGACTGATGGGCTGAGGTCGATGGGCTGAGGTTCAACAAGGTCAAGTGCCAGGTCCTGCACTTGGGTCACAACAACCTCAGGCAGCGATACAAACTTGGGGAAGAATGGCTGGAGAGCTGCCTGGCAGAAAAGGACCTGGGGGTGTTGATTGGCTGTCAGCTGAACATGAGCCAGCAGTGCATCCAGAAGAAGAAGGCCAACAGCATCTTGGCCTGCATCAAGAAGAGCGTGGTGAGTAAGACTCAGGAGGTGATCGTCCCGCTGTACTCAGCACCTTGAGTACTGTGTCCATTTTTGGGCCCCTTACCACAAAAAAAGACATTGAGATGCTGGAGCAGGTCCAGAGAAGGGCAATGAGGCTGCTGATGGGTCTGGAGAATAGGTCTTATGAGGAGAGGCTGAGGGAGCTGGGGTTGTTTAGCCTGGAGAAAAGGAGGCTGAGGGGAGACCTTATTTCTCTCTACAACTACCTGAAAGGAGGCTGTAGAGAGATGGGGGCTAGTCTCATCTCTCAGGTCACAGGCGACAGGACAAGAGGAAATGACCGCAAGTTGCATCAGGGGAGGGTCAGATTGGATATTAGGAAATTTTTTTACAATGAAAAGGTTATTAAACTTTGGAATGGGCTGCCCAGGGAGGTGGTTGAGGCACCATCCCTGGACAAATTTAAAAGATTGGTAGGCACATTGCTCAGTGACATGGTTTATCGATGGATTTTTGTCAGTTAGGTTGATGGTTGGACTAGATTATCTGAAAGATCCCTTCAAACCTAGACAATTATATGATCCTATGATTCTAAAAACCGTAACTGATTTACTATCTGGCAGATATTGCTTATTCTTCTGAAATGGCTTCGTGGCTATTGGTAATTTTTCTTCAGCATTTCCTCATTTCCCTGCTCCAGCTACTGTATAAGTTCTCCATTCCTTACAGTCAGTCATTCAACTACTTTTGGACCTGAAAAAATAGTTCTCTTCTCTCTTATAAAATAGCACTCTGGGACATCCAAGTAGAAACAATTGAAACTGAAATTCCAAGAGGCTACTACAAAAAGAAAAAAAATAATTCATAATACAGTATTTTTCAGGAAATACACACATTTTATGGGCACTAAACTAAAAAATTCTGCTTGAAGACAAATCATCAGCCCATGACTTCATTTTGGTTTTCTTTATAATCAATTTATTTAAAACATAACAAACCATAAAATACACTGAATTATTATTTAATCCTTAGTTTATATCACACATCAGAGAACTGTTGCCAAATGATGATATCACCTTCTAAATCAGGCACATATAATTGACATATTTTTCATTAACAAAGCTTTGAATTTAAGTTACACTCCCCGACTCAACTTTAATTTTGTTCCTTTAGAAATGCAGCTTATAATATAGTCTACTAGAAATGCAGACCAATCCGGGAAACAAAGATGCTTACAACCATACACGACCCTGTTTTTCCTGACCATAGGTGGACAAAATTTCATTTCTCTAATCTATTTGATTTTGTCTTTCTGTAGAGGAAGACAAAAAAGTGATAACAAAATTGTGAAGGGCTAGATTATCAAAGCAAGAGTGTCTAATCTGTCAGGAACTGGACAGATGTAACTTGATTTTACTTTGTAAATTTCTGCAAAGGTGGTTCTGAATGACAAATCGGTCTATATCTCTTGTACTTAATACTTCAAATGTATATACTAGACACAAGCTTTCCAAAAGGGTACAAAACATGAAGGCATATGAGAACAAAGCAAAGGAAATATCTGACATTTCTGCTGATAGTTAACTGCATTTTAAAAGCAGCTGCAAGCATGAAAATATGTCTGTTTTCCATAAGATATTAAGATTCAGACTTTGTAGCAATCACTTAAAATTTGAAATTTAGAGAAGTAATGAAATTAGAGCTTTTTATTGAAAAGCCTCTTTCAAAATTGTCACTTAAGGGGTAATCATCGAGATATTAAATCCAACAAGAATTTATTGCTATGTTCTTGGGAAAAAAACTTCATTCTTATTACCCACAAAATAGCAGATGTATGCTTAACAAATCCAATCAGAGATCAGTAAATATGACTGGGATGAGACAGTATTTAACCTCCTGATACATTATGAAGGTGCTGTCTGCAAGTCCTGCTCTGAAAAAGCCATTACTTATCAGCTTTTGCCTAAAAATGAAACTTTTGTTATGACTGCAGGAATTGCCTATCTTTTTACTGTACTTTATCGTGATGAGCAGCACTTCACTGAATTGTACCTAGATTTTTCAGGATTTAAAAAAAACCCAAAAACCTATCAAATGTGTGGCAAGGGTTTACAGTAGAGAACTTAGAAATATGACTTTTTTTCAATATATAACTTCTTTTTAGTCTTTTTCCTTTTTCTGTTTTCTGTATTTGTCTTCTCGCATCTGCTCTCTTGGTTTTTGGCAATTTAAATTAATTTTAAATTTAATTAAATTTTATCTCAAAGGCTACCATCTAACAGAAGACTTCCCTATTATCAACATAGAGTTACATATACGTTCATAATGTATCATCTTTTCTGCTCCCTCCTCCCCACACTCTTCTCTTGCTCCAATGTGGGATCATTCCCACAGGAAACAATCCTTAATGAACAGTTCCAGCATGTGTCCTTTCCATGGGTTAAGTCCTTCAGGAACAGACTGTTCCTGCATGTCTTCCCCACAGACCACAGTTCCTGCCAGAAAACTCCTGTGTGGACTCCTCTCCATGGGCCACGGTTCCTGCCAGGAACCTGCTATAGTGCAGGCTCTCTACAGGCTCCAGCTTCCTTGTAGAATCCTGAGGCAGTCCATGGGTTACAGGATGGACATCTCTCCACTGTGTTCCTCTGTGGGCTGCAGGGGAACAACCTGCATCACCATGATCTTCTCCACAGGCTGCAGTGGAATCTACTCTGGCAACTGATGCACCTCCTCCCCCTCCTTCTCCACTGACCTTGGTGTCTGCAGAGTTGTTTCTTTCACATATTCTCACTCCTCTCTCACAGCTTCTGAACAGCATTTTCACCCTTTCTTAAATATGTCATTACAGAGATGCCATCAGTGTCACTGATGGGATCCCTTTTGGCCAGTAGTGGGTCTGCCCATACCATGACTAGCTTTAGGAATTTAATAGATACCTCTTTAAAGCAAATAAAATCTCCTTTTCCTCCTGGTCATGAATTATTGTTATGCACCTGTATGTAACCCTACTGTTTTCACATGCATATGTTTATATATATATATATATATGTGCAGATATATGGGCATATGAATCTCATTTTTGTATGTGAGCTGCACTAATATGTCCAAAATAGTTTCTCCTTTAAAACATAAAAGTGCTCCACTTGAGTAACCCCCATAAAATCAAAGTCTAAGCCTTTGACTTTGTCCCATTAGACTTCTAATACAAGCAAGGTCATGCGTCATATTTCAGTGATTGAAATGGAAATAAGTCTAATATGGGAACCCTTGGTCTTATAGACATTAGGTGAGAATGACTAGATACAAATTTTATGGTCTTTTAAGTGAGAGACAACAGTCTATTTTATCTTCAGAGATAAAGACTTTTGACAGATAATGATTGCTCCTAACCATTAAGCTATTCATTTCTGAATTTGATTCTCTCCAGTATGGTGTATTCCTTGCCCACTGGCCTCTCACAAAGTTACCAGGTTCTGTCTCAAAATGAAAAGTCACGATGTCAAAGAAAGTGGAAAATGAATGTTACTTTCTTGAAAACCTTTAGTTAAGCCATTTAATTAAGTGACATTTTCCCCAAATGTTTTTTTTCCCTTAAATTAATCTGACATTTAATTCGTAGGAGTCCATGCAGTTATTCACATGATGATCTATTAGTAACGTAAACAGTCTTCAAAAAATTACACTCTCTTATTCTATTTACTACAGGTAAGGGCAAAACAGCAAGGAAGATGACATGAAGTTTCACACAGAAATAGTTTCAGACAGATAAACATCAATGAACTTGAACAGTTAATACTTTTACAAAAGTCCAGCACATTTCTCTCTTCATTTGGAAGCTCAGTGGATAACCCAGGCAAATTCATTAATCATCATGCCTATTGAGGATGGGTAAATTTATCAACAGTCAAATTAAATTTCAAATAGTTTTTATAAAATTAAAGAAGGGAAAAAAGTAAATGTTCCCTTACATATATCCTGACATTGAATACTTTTTCCAAAGTTATTAAAATTGTTTGACATGTACATCACATATTTGTTCAACATTTTATTTCATTCAAAGAAAGGTTTTGGCAGAAATTATTTATTTTTTACATATAATTTTAGCAAGATTTGATGAGAATTTAAAATGTAAGGAAGACAGACAGCTATACCAACACTACTCAGGAATTCCAGAAAATTGAGAGGTGCGTATTCATATATAGGTTTATCAGTGTTTTCCTTATCTAATTTGAGTGTTTTCATAATCCAGAGTTTTAACTACTTGGAGATGAATTTATCATTCTTGAATATGTTTAGAATTTTTTAAGCCCTTCAAATTTTTATGTTTTATTTTAGCATTAAATTAAGTAAAATTAAATTAGCTGATATTTAATTAGAAATAGATATTTAATTGGAAGTAGAAGAAAATCAGTTATAATAGTTATAATAGTAACTTCGATTTCAGTTTTGTCTTGCAAGGAACATGAATCTTATTACGTTTTCTTACATAATCTATTTCTTTGGTATTACATATATCACAACCATGATTAGTTAATGCTAAGTCTATAAAACTATAGAGGGCATATATTGATACATTTACTACAGGGACATTGGCTAGATGTACAATGAATTTCAACAGATAAATAGTATTTTATCTGGTCATTCAGTTATTTACTTTGCATAATTCTCACATAATTTATCACTACCACAATATCACTTATGTTCGTTGGATGAAACCTTACAAAAAAATTCTGTTGCTAGGTAAGGCAGATGGTAAATGCATAGCAGACAAATTACTGAACTGATATTCCTAATGTGGCTGGAAATTATCATAATTAATTTTCATTAGCCTAATCAAAATTGCTTTAGGTTGAAATTTAATCACACACACCATCATTTTAAAAAAGAATGTTATTGACTGTCCTGGTTTGGCATGGAACAGAGACAACTTTCTGATCAAAGAGAGAAGTGCTTGCTCTTGCTTGTTGCTGTGGTACCTGGGGTCAGCTGACTTGATTGTGTACCCTGCAGAGGGTTGCACCTGTGGGGAGGTGTGGACAGGACAGGTGACCCAAACTGACCAATAGGGTATTTCATCCTATCTGCCATGGTCAGTATAAAAGCTGAGGGATCAAAGCAGTTGGGTTGCCTCTTCTTTGGGGGCTTTCATTCTTTGATGAATGATGACCAAGTAAGACCCTGTCAATTTGTCTACCTTAGATCCCTATCAGTGTGTTATGGATTCCAGTTCCCATTCCTCACTGAGACCAGTATGGAACTTTCCCAGTGTCTGCCAGTGACATATCACTGGGCACTTGATATGGTTTTGTATATATTTATATATATTTCATTATTAATATTTCATTAAAGTACTTGAGTTTTTCCTAAACTCATAAATCTCTTTCTCTCTCTTTTCCTTTCCTTGAAAGGAGAGGTGGGGTAGAGCATCTGTCTTCTGCTGTTGACCAACATGGCCAAACCATGACACTGATAGAACAATTAAATTCTTCTTTAATATCCTGTACTCTATATTGGTGTAGATTAAAATCATTCATTTTATAGGTGTACACTATTTTGATATGATTTTAAAAATAGAATACTTATATCTGAGGAACATAGTCCATTAATCCACACTGTATATGTTGATGCAGATATTACCAGGCATCACGGGTGAATTACAACCATAATAAGAAAGCCCTTGTATCCATTAGAATACATGTTAGCTGGTATTGGCTAAAGTATGACTATACAAGATATATCTGAAGGAAATGTTCTCAGAAATCATTACAATGTTGGATAAAAGACTGTTAAAACAGTTGTCCTTTACACAGCTTAATTTAACATGGTATGGCAACTTAAGCTTATTAAAAATAATCTCTTTCTTATTATTATTTTACTATTTTCATATGTTATTTCTCATGGGAATTTTAGTAGATAGAAACATGAAGAAGGGTGAAAATGTAAGAACATAAATTCATAAAAAGTTTTAGCTATTGTATTTTCCATATAATATTTTTAAAAAATTTTGTTTACCATAGGTTTATCTTCACCAGCTATGCTTTCCAAATCCTTTTTTATAATGAGAAATGACAAAATTTTATTTTGTTGGCATTTCTTGAGAGTGTTCTGGGAAGACCATTCCAACTGTAATAACACAGGAGCTGAGTGGGTTCCATGTTACATAATCACTAAACCTAAATTACAGGTTCCCTTTTTTAATATATCTTTTCCTGACTTTGGGATCATATCATAGCTTACAGGATTCACTGAAAGTTAGTAAATCAATATCCAGAAAAACATTGGTATGTTTGTGTAATACAAGGCACTTTGGAGAACACTAAAATAATTTCCACTGATGCACTTAAAAGTTTCTTAATTCTCTTAGAATACACAAAGTAATTTGTAAGAGGAAAAATAAATCTCCCTCCTGGATAAGAAAATGTCCAAATGAATGAGAACAGATATTTTTTAAAATAGATAATATAAGAAAATAAAATTTTAAAAAAGAATAAACATAGTGTTGTTTTTGCCCAAGTCAAAGTGGTGTTGAACGGGTTGCAACACGATGGCTGGGTGAAACCACCATTCTCTGGTCTCAGTCTGTGTGAAAATGTCTGTGCTTCAACAAAAGTGATATATATAATAACTCTGCCTGACCTGTTCCAACTGCTTGCTGGGACAACTCTCCAATTTCTCCATGGGACTAATAGCCTCCCATAGCTATGTCTCAGGAGCACATATTTACAAATTCAAACCACACTGACAACAGAGAACTGTCTATTCAGTGGCAACATTCCTGTGAAAACAAAATCCATCTTAGGGGAACTTGATGATTTCAAAACATTCATTTGAATATTTTACTGCATTTAGAAATTTCCTTAAGGAACAAACATTAATTGTCAGAGCTGTAGAGGATTCAAGAAAACTGCAGTGAAAAGAGTTCTGTTTATGCTGAGATATTTAAGAAAGAGATGACCAAATAACAACTGCTATTGAGCCTGAGGAAAAATGGATCTTTAGCAACATCCTGGTTTTGTGTTTCAGGCATAGAAAAATAGTTACAAATAATGGAATGACAATACTGTAACTCGTAAGGTATTAATGCATTTTCTTCTTTTCAGGAAAAAAGATAACTAATTCAAATGGTGTTCAAGATTTTAAATGAAAAGGAACAAAATTCTAAAATCTTCAAATATGCACTTTATTCAACAGGTACATCAGCTAATCAAAAATGTTTGTAAACATAGTTTTCTTTACAAGTGAACTAAAATAAAGATATGAAGCTGAACTTCAAAGAGGAACAGTAACACAGGTGAACACAACTAAAAAAGAAAAAAAAATCTTCTTTTCTATATTATGTACAGAATACTTAAATTGGCTACTGTTTCGGTTTGAGGTAAAATAGAACTAATTTTTTATTCAGTAATTTTTTTTTTTTAGTTGGGCCTTTTTTAATTAACTAAGCTCTGAATTTAACAGCATATTGTTCAGAAACTGTTTATTCTCACAGTGATAAGACTTGATTATATTAAGGAATGGTATGTAGAGAGGTTTTTGCTTATATTTATTGTTATAACAATCAAGGTCAGGCAAATTTGTTATTTGGGGCTCGACTGTGCTACTACTAAAAGTCTGGTAGATTGTCTGAATAGTTTGAATTCCATCTTGCTCGGAGATTAAAACAGACAGCTTGCATCATGTTTCTAGACAGAATATT
>BJBW01001944.1:3428-14912 GCA_004320125.1 Scolopax mira
AACCCACGAGTTTCAGTTTCAATTTTTCCCCTCCCGGCCACGCCGCTGGTGGGGGACTCTGATTTGTACAAGTGACTGCCACGTAGTCCTTTTTTCCCATCTACGGCCAAACCACGACAATGTATTTTGCCCCTCACTTTTTTTATGTGCTCTTATGGAAAAAGAAAAGGGTTCATAGCTTAAATGTCACTCAATGTGATGAACAAACCACAACAAAAAAGGCAAAACAAGGCAAGAATCAAGATTTGTAAAAGATTCTTAAGAATGTTTGATTTAAATCCATTGCTTGAATTATCACCATCAATAAAAAAAGTAGTTTAGAAAAAAAACACGTAAATATGCATGTGCTTTTGCTGTCACTTTTCAAGACTAAAATTAAGGTCTAAACACTACAAAATCAAGGAGATATCCAGGAAGAAGCCTGATGTAAGAGTGTAAATGATTTTAACTTACTTTTAGCAATGCTGAAACAACTATCATGTCCTTAGACTTTGTACTGAAGAATTTAACATCCTAGAAAGTCTCTGTTTCTTTGAAACCTCATAGTAATTGCTAATTTTTTATGGCAATCTGCTATTTTGTTATTGTCTATATTTTAGCAGGAAAATCCAGAAGTTCAAAGTCCATGCATTTATTTTGAACTTGATAACAAAAGGCAATGCTTGCTTAGTAAAACCTTCTGTTTTAAGGCCCTGATCTTTCAGATGGATCCAAAACAGCAGAACTTTGAATCATTTCTTAATACAATTACAAATATTTCCAGTGATAGATGTCTAAAGTATCCTAATAAAAGCGAACAATAAGTTCATAAATCAAAATATTTTATTATGCTCTCAAAAAGTACTCAGTATTGCACATCTGAAATACAAAAACTCTTGTGGCTCCTTATTTGGTTGGTTGGTTGTGTTTTTTACCCTCTGAAAGCACATTTTTATATTCTATTTTCCACTTGTGCTTTAGACAAGGAAAGATTCACTAATGGATATATCAACAGCAAATGTCTTCCACATCTAAGAAATTTCTCACAAAGGTTGTCTGATTATTGTTTGTAAGAGAAGCTAAAGCAGCATGGAGAAAAACTAGGGTTTCATAAAGGAATTTGAAAATCTCTAAGTAGATATTATTCAAAGACCAAGGTCTGTCTCTGGGAGAATAAACTGACAAAGACTTCATCACATAGGGGGGATTCAATTTCCTGTGACACATTCACAGAAGCAGTATTTCAGAAATGTATAACAGAAATAGAAAGACACTTTTTGGTCTCCATGTTAGCCCAAAGCTAAAGATAGAGTTAAGAAAAAGAGAATACATCTTAAAAATACTGTTTAAAATTTAGAAGTTTTTCATAGAATGCAAAGTAACAGCTCAGTTCAGATAGGCAGCACAAACAAAATTAGAAATGCAGATTAATGAGAATTGGTTTAATAAGAAAATTTCTTCACCCCAAAACAGATTCTGCATGAAATCAAAATCTGTGTATTTGATCTTTAGCTATCATTTTGAGAATCAAATTATTTTAAGTTTCATTCTGACCTTTGCACTTAAGTTTCTTTCTGACCTTATTTACACCATTAAAAAACATGTAAAATACTATATTTAAAATTTATTTTTAGGAAAGCTCTAGTGCCATATGAAAGAACAGCAATAATGATCAGTTTGTACACTTACAAGTTTTGGTATTAAGGGTTATTTTAATCAGATATGTTTATCATAATATTTTACATAGGCAATAGTATGTTTGTCAAATACAAACTGAGAATAAATAAATAAAGCCATCATGATTCAAGGTCACTTCTACATTTTATTTATATATTTATAAATCTTTTAATGAACATGACAGTGACTGCCATTAAGATACAGTGCCTATAAGGAAGAAAATTTATGTTTTCAGGGCAAATTAGAAAAATGACTTTACATGATTCAGTAAATAAAACAATAATTTCCAGAAAACTAACTGTAGTTTGAGAAGAAAAAAAAAGAAAAATTCATCATCCTAGTTACCACTGATGGTAACCACTGATAAACCCATGGTTACATGAAACTAGAGCTGATGATACAAGGAAATTCTAGCATTGCTTCTAAAAAAAAGAAAAATGTTTCTATTTCTAAGAAAACAAAAAGATTCTTCAGAGTCATTCAGAAGCACAGTCACACAAATATTTTTTTTTTGTGTGTTAACAAATATAAATAACATTTTTTCAAGATTCGTTCATAAATAAAATGGTACATCCTGCCCGGATCAAAGCTACAGAATTTTTGTTGTTCTTAAACAACCAATAAATGTGAACTCATAGGAAAGCCTTCGGGTCTTAAGTCATACAAATAGTAAAATGCTGACAGGAATTTATTTTCATTACTAAGAAGAAAACAGCTACTGAATTATGTACCAAATATCAGTAAAAACTTATTAGGCATACTTAGTATTTCTGGGCATTATAATCAAATTATTTGACCCTTGACAACTAAATTCACTTTACAAATAATAGAATCATAGAATTATTTAGGTTGGAAAAGACCTTTAATGATGATTAGGCTTGGGGAAGGGTAGCTTGGGGAAGGGTGGCTGGAAATCTGCCTGGCAAAAAAGAACCTGGGTGTGTTGATTGGCAGCCGCCTGAATATGAGCCAGCAGTGTGGCCAGGTGGCCAAGAAGGTCAATAGCAATCTGGCTTGTATCTAAAAGAGTGTGGCCAGCACTAGACTAGGCAAATGTTTGTCCCCTTCTACTTGGTGCTGGTGATGCTGCACCTTGAATATTGTGTTTGGTTTTGGGACCCTCACTACAAGAAAGATATTGAGGTGTTGGAGCACTTCCAAATGAAACTTGTGAAGGAGAATGAAGCTGGTGAAAGATCTGGAGCACAAGACTTACATGAGTAGCTGAGGGGGAGGGGACTGTTTAGTCTGGAGAAAAGGAGGCTCAGGGGAGACCTTATCACTACTACAACTACCTGAAAGGTGGCTGTAGTGAGGCAGATATCAGTCTCTTCTCTCAAGTAGCAAGTGATAGGACAAGAGGAGACGGCTTCAAGTTACACCAGGGCAGGTTTAAATTAGATATTAGGAAAACCTTTTTACCGAACAGGTTGTCAAGCATTGGAACAGGCTGCTCAGGAAAGTGGTGGAATCACCATTCATGGAGGTATTTGAAAGACGTGTGGATTTGGTGCTTAGGGACAAGGTTTATTGGTGGACTTCTTAAAGGTATTTTCCAACCTAAAGAACTCTATGATTCTATTAAGTCCCACTGTTAACCTAGCACTCCCAAGTCCACCACTAAACCATGTCCCAAAGCCCCATATCTACAAATCTTTTAAATGCCTCCAGGGATGGTGACTCAGACGCTTTCCTGAACAACAATAATATTACTGTTGATTTTGACAGAATTCATATTTTTCAAACCATGATGTAACACATAATAAAATAAAGTTATGTTTTAGACTTGAAAACTCTTTTAAAGTTTTCAATCACTTGTTTTTCATCTGCCACAAACATTTCAGAAATATAGATGTCTAACTGAAATATCATAAATAATATAATTTTGAATGTGGCAATGCAGAGGCTTTTCTCTTAGAAGTGAATGTCTATTATCTCTAGTTTAAACGATTTAAACAACTACTTCTGGTATTAATTTTCTTTATTAAGTAATAGTAATTAATTTTTCAGTTAATATCGTAAAAATTATAGTGCCAGTGAGAAATTTTAAGATATTTAATAGTTGTATATATTTACCAATGCTTAACACATGTGACAATGATGCATTCTTCAAATTAGAAATTGTGTCCTGTATGCTGAAACTTGGCACCTAACTTTTCTTAAAGATTTTGTTGGAACAATAGTGGTGAGAAACTACATAAAACAATGGCAAAACAAAAATAAAAATAGGAAAGATTTCTGTAAAGACACGCTCTCTCAAAAAATAAGCTTCATACTTCGATTTTGCTTAAGATTACTGTCATTTGATTTATCCAAAGCTGTTTTTTAACTATCATAATATAGCCATAAATAATAAAAAATAGCTTGAAAGAAACATAGATAAGACTGATTTGTATGAAATATCTATTGCACTAGGATATTCATTAAGCAAATGTGCATGCTGCAGATTTTTATTAGTCAATGGTTGAATATTTTTATTAGAATCTTATTTTATGAATATTTTTAATCGTTTTGTTGAGAAGTACCCATGGTTGAGAAGTAAGTCATGGAAAAGGAGTGTTTTCTATGATAAACAGACCTAGACAAGTTGCAAAAAGGTGCTTCATAGCAAGTACATGGTCATTGCAATTCTGTTAGGGATTAAGTGGCTCAGAATAAGATCTGTAAACAGTAATATACTGAGGAAGCTGTCTGATGTAGTTTAAGAATGAAATTACTGAGAGGGCATATAGTTTGAAGATTTTACAAGTACACAGATGAAGCCTGTGCCCCAAGACATTTGCAGGGGAGGTTATTGCATCTTTTCATGGACTCAGTTGGAAATGGAAATGCTAAGAGTGTGTCTTAAACTGCTTTTCACTCAGAGGAAGGGACAGCAACACTCTTTCAGCAGGAAAATATCTCCATCTGCACATAGATTTATGAACAGTTACATATAGCATGACATGCAATGTAGCCAGCCATTGTAACTGAAGAGATACACCTTTAGTTCCTCAGATGCTCATAAAATATTCTAAAATATAGATAGACCTTGAAGAATATGCAAAGAACTAAGCTAAAATTGAAATGTATCAACAATGAAAATAAGTGTTACAAAATCCCAATATTTTTGTAGTTACATGTGTATGACCTGAAAAGATGCTACTGTTAATAGAAAACTAGCTTTTTAATTATTTGCAAAGATTTTTTATCACTCTTCCTTTAATTCACTTAATTTATAATCCAGGCTACTTTTATGGCATGTTCAAAGAATTACACAGGGCCTGCTGTGTCTGAAGGGCTTGCTCTGTGAGCATTTAGTTCTGAAGAAATAATGCCATAGTCTGATAAAGGAAAATATCCCATCATATTCCCAAACACCTGACACCGCTCTTTTCAGGCTGTTGGGTATACCCAATCATATGAATTTGGGAACATAGAATATTCCTCCTCTGTGTCACCTGGACCTCCTGTGGCAGGAGGTCCTCCCCTAGGACCCAAGTTTCTCCCAGTCCTACTTAGTCCCCTCATCTGTCCATTAATGAGGCTGAGTGTGTATTGTACATGGTACATACACTACATATACACACATACAAGCCTGTATAGGCATATACATGGCCAGGCACCCACATCACAGACAGACACACACTCACATGAACACAGACAATACCAATGGCCTCATCCTGCTCACCTCTCTCACTGAGAAGCTCTCACTTGAGCATAGACACGCACACACAGAGCTGAACAGGATTCCTTGGTCCCAATAACCAGGCCCCCTGTGCTTTCACCCTCAGAGGCTAATGTGCTCTCACTGTCAGAGCTGGCCCTTAAAGATCTAAATTCTGCCCCAGCTCCCATGCTTTTTCACCAGCTAGTCCATCTTGATCTCTCTCCACTGATCACACTCACTCACAGACCTGCACTCATTCCAGTTGCTGGCAGCACAAGCCCCTCTTCACACACATGCACAGAGAGTAAAGAGCTCCTTATCAGAAAATAGTCAAAGGCGGAATTAATAAGGAGACATGACCTACTGGAGCAATCAGGCACAAACATGCTGGCCAGCCTCTGCTTACATGGAAATGAACCCCTGAATTCCCTTATCCCTCTATTTCCCATACTTGTTCCTGCCCAAATTACCTAATTTTCCCCCTTTTCCCACGCTTGGTGTCTGTCACCTTTAAACATCTCCTAATAATTACGTGTATTGCCAAAATGCCCCTAGGTAGTGACCTCCCTTAGTCCAAAAGCTGCTCTGGAAGACTGCTTTCTGTGATTCATCCTGATGAGTTTCATATGTTGCCAACAGGGATGATGTCTCTGCTCGGGCAGACCTTGGATGGTCCCAGACAAGGCATTCATTCCTTGGAAGTCTGCAATTTGGAGTCCTGCCTTCCATAGTGTCCCTGTACTCCTCTGGATTTGTGGAGAGAAACCTTTGATGGGATGGTGGCTCTCCTGTGGTTGGCCTCAGAGCAGCAAAGATAGGTTACTGCTCCTGCCATTTTTTCTCTGTGCCACTTTTTGTGTGTGCAGATGAGCTTCTTATTGATTAGACTAACAAAAACTTGGTATTAGAACTGTGCTAAAATATTTCACTCAAATGTTCCCTATGGTTTGCTGACAACATATGTTTTAGGACCTGTCAGAGGGTGATATAGAATCTTGACATTGCATTTAAGATGCTTATCAGTCAATCTTCTGCATAAATAAAGGATTCTAATGAGCAACCTCGGACTCTTCATTACGTAAAAATGTTGCTGAAGTCAAAAGGAAGGAAAGGAGTAAAAATTGTTCAGAAAAATCAAGATCTTCCAACTGTGTTATTGCAACAGTTGCAAATTTATAAAGAAGGCTTATGTATGTTGGTACTGTTAAGTAGTATAGTGTGATGGAGCAGAATAACAGTCTTTATTTAAAATAAATGGAAAAATATGTTAAAATGTCAAAGATGAACTGACAACTGCAGACTTCCCCTTACATGCATGCTGGCTATACTTCAAATAACTAAACTGCCACAAATGCAATTTTGTGACATGTCTATGCATACAAGCACACTGTAAGACTACATCTAGTTTAGCATGTATAAAGTGCTAGGGACTGTTTTCTGGTAAGCTGGTATAGCTTTTCTTGCATCTTCTACACTTGAATTTCACCTCAAAAAATGTCTTATCGGTACCAGTGTTCAGGTTGTTGCTCTGGCTCTTCCAATTTATTAGTAGTATGGTAATATACAGAGCAGTGTTCTCCTGTATGGTACTGTTTGAAGGACTTTGAAACCAATATATTAAAGGGATATGCCTTTCCTTTATCCACCAATCAAGTAACTTTTTCGTAGAAGGAGATCAGGTTTGTCAAGCAGGACCTGCCCCTTGTGAACCCATGCTGGCTGGGCCTGATCACCTGGGCATCCTTCATGTGCNNTTCATGTGCTGCATAATGGCACTCAGGATGATCTGTTCCGTGACCTTCCCGGGCATGGAAGTCAGACTGACAGACCTGTAGTTCCCTGGATCACCCTTCCAACCCTTCTTGTGGATGGGTGTCACATTTGCTTGATGCCAGTTAGCTGAAACTTCCCCACTTTGCCAGGACTATTGGTAGATGATGGAAAGTGGCTCAGCAAACACTTCTGCCAGCTCCCTCAGTACCCTCAGGTGAATCCCATCTGGTCCCATAGACTTGTTTGTGTCAAGTTTTTGGAGCAAGTCCCTCACCATGTCCCTTAGAATTACGGGGGCTTCATTCTGCTCCCCACCCCTAACTACTGGCTCAGGGGTCTGTGTACTTGGGGGACACCATAGTCCACTGCTAAAACTGAAGCAAAGAAGGCATTCAGTACCTCAGCCTTCTCCTCATCCTCTGTTACCTCCCATGTCCAGTAGAGAGTGAAGCTTCTCCCAAGTCCTCCTCTTGCTGTTAATATACTTATAGAAATTCTTTTTATTGTTTTTAACAACCAGGGCCAGGTTAAGTTCTATCTGAGTTTCGGCCTTTCTGATCTTTTCCCTGCATGACTTTACTACATCTTCAAAATATTCCTGAGTAGCCTGTCTTTTTTTCAAAAGGACATAATCTTTCCTTTTTCCCTGAGCTGTGACCCTATCTCTTTGTTCAGTCAGATTGTATTTTGCATCACAGGAATTGAGAGAATAAAATTAACTTTAGAGATAGAATCACAGAATCATAGAATACAGTGAAATAACTTTGTATTTCTATTATATTTCCAGTCAGTTGCATAAGATTGTACAGGTTTAACATGGACACTGTGGCAACGAGCAGGTATAATGTTATTACAACATTTATCTGTAGTATTAAAATGTAACATGTAAAAGTAAAGAATTTCAAAGCACCATCTTTTCTGTAGTTATCCAGTAATGTCCTACTAGATATTGTTATCTCTTTAATTTCATAGATAGAAAAGGAAATAAGGATAACCTACCTTTAAAAAAAATAATTAGGAGTACAATAGTTTTGTCTTACAAATGCATCCTTAATACTACTGCTATTGAGTGCCACAATATTGCAATTCCTGTAGCTGCAGTACCATGCTGTCAATTTCACTGAATTTTCACTGAATTTTTAGAGTTGGAAGGGACCGTAGAAATCATCTAGTCCAACTCCCCCACCAAAGCAGTATTGCCCATAGCTAGAGCAAGTCACTCAGGACTGCATCCAGACGGGTCTTGAAAATCTCCACAGAAGGGGACTCAACCTATGACCCGAATTGGCATGAACATAACAAGAAAATTACAATTGCAAGGAAATTTAAATACATTCCTATGAATGTTAAATTTCCTTATATCATGAGAAAGTAAATGCCATTCATAAAATATCAATTCAACTGGAAAATACATACAGATAAGCATTTTCTACAGTATTGTCATAATATGTAACATGGCCATAATTCTTACTGTTCAGCACTTTAATGATTTTATCCTACATAGTTCCCATAATCATACATAACAGCTAAGTCCCCTATGGTGAAAATATAAGATGAATAGCCATGTGCCTGCAGTTTTCTTGCAAACTGAGCAGGTTTTTGATTGGCTCTAGCAGGTTTGGGGAAATGACCATTTCAGACAGGACACAGTCAAGCAGAAAATGGGCAGATGCTGTAAGTTGCATAATCAGTACAAAGAAAATTCACCTACCATTTATAGTACATGAGATTAACTGATGAGATACCGACTGATTCAGGTTAATTTAATGACAATCACTAGCCATCTGGCTTGAGAGCTGTATTTTAAAAAGTCCTAATGCTGACCCACATAAGCTAGTCTAAAAAACATTTGGTGAGTTTAATAATGGATTATACATCAAAGCGAGAACTCATTACTATTACAAGTCATGAAATATTTATTTTTAATCTGACAGTTCTACTACTGCTAAACAATAAAAGATTACACTGTGAAGCAGTATATATAATAAATGACTGACTACTTTTCTGCTGTGCTAGTAAATGCAAAGCTTTCCAAGCCTGATGCTTTCTCTTGCTGACTGTGTGAAACTGTAGTAAATAGAACCTCCCTTTTCTTCAATGGCTTCTCCATCACCAAATATTCCTTTACTCTTTGGACTTAACTTATACTGTTGCAGTCATATTAGCTATAACTGATGAATTCAACAAATTTATTATCTTCCTTGTATTTAGCTTGATTTCGCAAATAGGCAGCATCCTGTAAACCAAATTATTCTGGAATGTCATTGAAGAAGGAAACCGGGGGAAAAAATACATAATTAAGGGCATAATTTAGCTGAAAGATTCAATTTGCTTGTGATGGTTTGTGACGTGGAAAGGACCCAACCTGATCCTCAAAGCTCAGAGCTGGCGGTTAGAAAATGTACATCAGCAAACTTGATTCAAAGGCAGTGAAGCAATAAACATTCAAATTCCCCAATGCAATTTTTATGAAGCCAATATTATAAACAGAACCGCATATTAAAATGTTTTTGAAATACAATAATGGCAAATGTTTTTAAGATGGCCTATAATATTTTTGAAGATATTTCCCAGTGTACAGATGCACAGATGTTTTTCATTTATGTTTTTTCCATCCTTTTTTTTTTTTTAATCATGTTTAAATACCATTTATGTATAATGACATATACAGGTTGCTATACATGTTAAAACATATTCTGCACAAAGCATCAGAGATCTGGGAAGGACGGAAACTGCTGAGGAATCAGCAGAGTATGTTTCCTGATAAACTTTGCACAGCTGTAAGCGGTACTGTTAAATTTTTTGAGGTGTAAAGTTATGCTATTTGTACCAAAATACTATGTGCAGTATACTGTACATATATTCCTTCACTAAAATCTATGGACAAACACATAAATTCCATGTGTAGCAGCTGCAAGTAGTAACATCTGTTCAGATTTCAGAAAACTACAGATTTCTATTCTGTTGAAAGATTACACTATCTGTCCTATCAGTCAACATTATTTGGTGTCTCTGACAGTCAGCAAATGGAAAAAAATAAGACAACTTTGCTTACATTCAAGAATAAACCTTATTAGTTTCATGTAGTTTTAAATGCAAAAACTTTCCTTTAAAAGAGTGTTTTGTATACAGAAAGAAACAACCCACAAACCCAAACAAAAACCTCTAAAAACCAAACCCAGAGGTTTCCTAAAACAACAAATTAAGGCAGGTTCTTCTAGGAATGAATATTTAACTCATAAATTAACCTTGATGCTGTGTAAATATTTTCAGATGTGATGTCAAAGATAGGCAGTAAAATTTCAAATAGAGACAACCCTCATGGCATTCTATCAATTTGCTCATACTATACACAGATTATGATATTATTTTCCATTAAACTGCATAAGATAAAAAATTATGTAAGATTTGAGTTATGATATAAGGATGCTAAGATATACATAGCCATTACAAAGGTAAAATCATATAATTATTCTGCTCAGAAAATCTCTTGTCTACATGGGTTGATTCTTCTGACCTCTGTGATCCCACTCTGAAAACTGTATGCACACAACAGAAAGAAGTTTTCCTTCATCTGAAATTGTTTACAGAAATGAAAATGCAGCACACGTCATTTGAGAATCTGCACTTCCCTTTTATACAAAAGAATATTCTAAGGAACATCCAAACTATTATTCTGGTCTCAGATCTATACAGCTCTTGTTTAATGAAAGAAAGCTGACTCACTGGGGAACTCTGCTACTTTCAGCTGTTTGAAAGGGGCAAATCCTCTGTCATCTTCAGAATGTGAAGTGGTACAAACAATAGCCAAGATACTGCTGTTCAGCACTTAGTTGAACTGCTGATTTCCACCCCCATCTAGAAGAAGGACTTAAAGGATGATCCAGGAAATTATAACACCATCAGTCTTACTTCAGTCCCTAAGAAAGTTATGGAATAAACCCTCCTGGGGGTTATCACAAGTCAAATGAAGCATGTGATTGGCAAAAGCCAGTATGGATTCACCAAGGGCAAATCATGCTTGTCAAACCTGATTGCCATCTATGACAAAGAAACCTGCTCTGTTAATGTGGGACAGATTGGGCATTGTCTCCCTGGATTTCTCCAAAGCTTTTGACACGATCCCTACAACCTGCTTCTAGAGAAAATGATGTGTTGTGGTCTAGGCAAGTGGTCTATGCAATGGGTGGGGAATTGGTTGACAGGCTGCACCCAGAGGTGATAAATACCTTTTCAAACTGGCAACCTGTCACAAGTAGTGTCCCTCAGCAATTGATATTGGGACGAACACTGTTTAATATATTCATAAACAATTTGGATGACGGGATCAAGTGTACCTTGACAAAGTTTGACACCAAACTGAGTGGGGAAGTGGACGCTATGGGAGAGCCACCCTGGTCCTCCCC
>BJBW01001944.1:15004-34438 GCA_004320125.1 Scolopax mira
ACAGGCTGGGATCTACCCTGCTTGGGAGAAGCTCTATGGATTGGTACCTGGGGACCCTGGTGGACAGAAAGTTCGATATATGTGAACAGTGTGCAGCTGTGTCAAAGAAAGCCAACAGGATGCTGGGTTGCATCAACATATGCATCACCAGCAGAGATAAAGAAGTCATTATCCCACTCTACTCGGCACTTGTCATGCAAACCTGGAATACTGTGTTCAGTTTTGGTCCCTGCTATACAAAACAGACATGCACAGGCTGGAGAGGGTCCAGAGAAGGGCCACTGAGATGATCAAAGGACTGGCAAGCCTGCCATATGAGGAAAGGTTGAGAGAACTGGGTTTCTTCAGTCTTAAGAAGGTAAAGGGAAGACCTTGTTTCAGTATTTAAAGGGTAATTACAAAAAAGATGGAGACTCCCTTTTCACAAATAGTGACATGGAAAAGACAAGGATTAATGGGTACAAGCTAATCCTGGGGAAATTCCGACTGGACACAAGAGGAAAATTTGTCACAATGAGACAAAATTTGTCACAACGAGACAAAATTTGTCACAACGAGAATAACCAGCCATTGGAATAAGCTTGGTGGAAGTGGTGTATTCCCCAGTGTTGGACACTTTTAAGATTCAGCTGCACAGGGTGCTGGGCCATCTTGTGCTGTGCTTTTGCCAAGAAGGTTGGACCAGGTGATCCTTAAGGACCCTTCCAACCCTGGTATTCTATGATTCTATGACTGAAATCCTTTTACACAGATTACCTGTTTGTGTAGATACAAATGCTCTTGGAATAACTGCTGAACAAATATATTGACTTGAAATTATTTAATCAATTGTAAAATTAAAATCAGTTTGGATAATTTTCTAAGTCATGCAAGACAAAGAGTGTGAAATTGGCAGATAAAATCTACATTAATATATGTACACAAAGTACATAATAATTGCAGAATGAAATTAACTGGGTGAGAGTTTGGAATAAAAAAAGGGAAAGATACAAGTTCCTATAGATTGGGGACGTATTTCTCTGGTGGGTGTTCTGGTTTTACAAGCCAATTAACCTCTTGAAAGAAAAACATTGTTTATAATTAAAGGAATCAATGTCTTGGCAACTCAGACTAGAACTGTAAGCATAATAAATAGCTTGAGAATTTTACCTATTAACTTCATCCATTAATTTAATTCAAAGAGCATTTTATATTTATTGACAAGTATCCACCTACATCATTGAATTAGTAGTTGATCTTAATAGCAAAATAATTTTTCTTATTGTTCAGTACTCACAGAGTGTAGCCTAATAGAGTCATTCAGGCTGCCATTGCTATTTTTGCCTAATGCAGAATTGTTCTTTCTGTTCTTTCAGAATCACTGAATTACAGAATAGTAGGGTTTGGAAGGTACCTTCGGAGATCATCTAGTCCAATCCCCTCTGACAAAGCAGGTTCACCATAAAATCTAGAGCAGGCTGGACAGGAATGCATTCAGATGAGTTTTGAATGTCTCCAGAGAAGGAGACTACACAGTCTCTCTGAGCAGCCTGTTCCAGTGCTCTGTCACTCTCAAAGTAAAGTTTTCCCCATGTTGAGATGGAATTTCCTGTGTTCCAGTTTGTGCCCGTTGCCCCTTGCCCTGTCACCAGGCACAACTGAGATGAACTTGACCCCATCCTCTTCACACCCACACTTTAGATATTTATAAATTTTGATAAGATTCCTCCTCAGTCTTCTCCTTCAGCTAAACAGACTCAAGTCTCAGTCTTTCCTCCTAAAAGAGATGGTCCAGTTCCTTGATCATCTCTGTAGCCCTCTCCTGAATGCTTTCCAGTAGTTCCCTGTTTTCTTGAACTTGGGGACAGCGGGGCAGAACTGAACACAGTACTCCAGCTGTGGACTCACCAGGGCAGAGTAGAGGGAGAGGATGACCTCCCTCAACCTGCTGGCCACATTCTTTCTCCATTGGTCTCCTTCCCCACAAGGGTACATTGCTAGCCCATGGTCAATTTGTTGTCCATTAGGACTCCCAGGTACCTCTCTGCAGAGCTGCTTTCCAGCAGATCAACCCCTAACCTATTTAGGCACATAGGGTAATTCCTTTCAAGGTGCAAGGCCCTATACTTGGCCTCGTTGAACTTCATTAGGTTCCTCTCCACCCAACTCTATAGTCTGTCCAGGTCTCACTGTATGGTGGTACTATATGGTGGCACCTTCTGGTGTGTTAGACACTCCTCCCAGTTTTGTGTACACTCTGTCCCCTCATCCAGGTCATTGACGAATATCTTGAACAAGACTGGACCCAGTACTGATCCCTGGGGAACACCACAAGTTACAAGCCTCCAACTGGACTCTGCACTGTTGATGACAACCCTCTGAGCTCTGCCATCCAGCCAGTTCTCAGTCTACCTCACTGTCCATTCACCTAACCCACACTTCCTAAGTTTATCTATGATATCTCCTTGATTTATTATAAGGATCTATTTGATATCAGAAATAGTCTTCAGTCTGGACATGGGTCATAAATTACAACACATCCAAATGCAGTTACTATCTATGTGCACCTTGTTTGGTTTGTATTTCTTCATTACTTAGAAGTCCGTATTGTCGGCAAAATGTTGTATGTTGACACCCTGCCCCTTGACCAATGATGTTGGTGTAGACAGACTGCTGACACCCCACCTCCTGACACTCTCTCCCTTGACTCCCTTGACTGAGGTTGGCTGTATAGGCAGGATGCTGTCCACATTATCCATTTAAAGTATCATCCTCTCAAATCACATTACCATTGATGGAGACGAGGGGTGGTGCAACTCTTACCTGCATTCCAAAGGCATTTACACAGTTGGATGTTGCTTTTACTGTTGCTCTCAGATGACCCAGACATCAAGTCTCCCTGTCAGTTTAACAGTTACAGCATCGCTTATGGCCCTATGTTTGATATTGAGTCAGCATCCAGGTACATTATTGTTTGTCTGTCTTACTGCTTCAATAAAGTTTAATTTGTAAAGTGTTGTCAGATCCATTACTGTCCATATTGATATGTTTGTGCTCTTTCTGGACAGAAAGGAGAGGAGATTTGAGATCCTTTCCTCTCTCCCTCACGACAACCAATCGTGTATGTTTGTCAAAGTCATGGACAGTCAAAATCATTGGCACAATTACAATTTATAGGAAAAGATGATACCTAAAATTCAAAGCCAATTAATAAATGTAAGTTGCTGAGTTTTCCTACTAGAAAACAATCCACAGGGTTTGTATTCATTTGACTTACTTGGCTGTAATGTATTTTTCCTGTTAATAGGATCTTGCCATGGATAAGAAAGGAAAAGAAGCAGTAGTCAAAAATGGTTTACTGGATGTGAGGCAGACATTTTAAAAACTATTTAGAATCCATATTACTTTTGGAATTCACTAATCTGTCAAATATAAACAAAATCATATTTTTGTTTCCAGCATCTTATCTATTTTCTTGTGCTGATAATCAAGATATTAAATCTGGCATATATGAACAGTTGCTAAATGCTCCCTAAGTTCATTTTAAAGTACAAACTAACTGCAAGTATAAAAAAAAAAGAAAAAAAAAAAAACCCACCTTATTAGAATTCTCTTAAGACTGAAGAAAAAAACATATTCAAGCATAGTAAGAAATTTTAACAAGTATATTTTTAAAATGATATATTAAATTTTACTGTTTATGTAGTATATAGTCAATCACTTCCTTTAGTTAACAAGAAAGTTTTTGTTCTTCCATTTGTTTTAATCTTAGATGTAGCAGCTCTGCTCATCCACATAAAAGTGATCTTATAAGAAAATAATACATTCATAAAAGAATTTTAAGCACTCCAAAACACATAGGGATGATTTCCAATTAAATATTTCTATTGCTCCTTTCCAAGTTAAGGAGTATTATTTTAATTTGTTTCTACCCAATCAAACATGAAAATCAGTATGATCCTTCATGTTCTCTATTCGAGGGTTGAGAAAACCAGTTAAACTTCATGGAGTAATTACACAGAATAAGTCAGGCTTGAACTGTTATCACTGTATCATTATCTGAAGAGACTAAAAAAGTAACTTTACTGAATGCAATTAAAAAAAGGAAAATGGTTGTAAACAGATGGAAGACAGAAGGGTGTAACACAAAGACTTATTCCAGGAAATTAAAATTCCCCACTAAAAAAACATGAAATAATGTTTCCATAGTGTGATTTAAAAATGAAGTTAAAATTAGGTATTCTCATCTGAAGCCAAAAGTTTGGCCCCAGAAGTAAATTCCATCCCAAGGGCTGCACCCTAGTTATACATATTGGATAAAAATTTACACATATCAGAGAAAAGTAGGCCCTTAATTTGGCTCCTATATATTTTATTCAAAGAGTTATGCATAAAAAATGAATATGTTGAGTACTCTGGGTGATATATATGTATCAGTCTTTAGATTATGGCTAGTTGTATCTATTTCCTGCCCTGCTTTGCTACTGCAATATACAGTTGGGAAAATGGTCACCACTGAGAAAAAATAAAATCAGGATAAAAAAAGCTTCTTCTGGCAGCAATTTTAAAAATATTTGTTTACAACATTTTGCAAAAAGCAAGCTGAAAAATAACTTTATAAAACTATCTGAAAGGATTTTTTTATTTAACCTTGGTAAGAGGAATATACAAGACTATAGACCAGATATGTCTTTCTCTCTGAAATATTGAGAAAGGAGTAAACAGTTCATAGAATCTGATGAATGGGTAAAAAATGTCATGGTTTGGGCTGGACTGGTTACTAAAATAACAGGCTAAACTGAAAGACTGAGTAGCATTCTACTTTTAAATGCTAAAGGGATCTACTTCCTCTTCAGCTGAAGTGCTAATGATCTGTGGCAAGCGAATTGACCTGATTTGGGGCAAAATTCTCCTTACTGGACTTTAAAATTCAATCACTTTCAGTGTATAAACTCTGCAATTTTTACTTGTGTCCCAGCATGTATTACTGGTAATGGAGAAGTAGGTCTTGATGCAGATGCATACAATTCTGGTCTCTAGTAATATCTGAGATACACTGAAGGGCACTTAATGTCTTCCAGTACATGGTCCAGAAGGACACAAGTCTGCTAAAGGTCAAGTATTGTTTTCTACATACCAGGTCCAGATGATGATTATAGTCACCAGAAACTAGGTTTGAATTCAGCTGCCCACAAAGAGGCATGTAATACAATTTAATATGTTTCAGACTGTCTTTTTAGTCATTATCAACAAAAGTATTTTACTTTCTGACAAGAATTAAGCACCTTCTTTAACCTAGTCTTCAGTCAGAATAAATACATGCTTCCTCCAGACATCTAACTAGTCTGTCTCTAGCTTGTGAGCATGATAAAAAGACAAACATAAGGAAGTCAAATAAGGACCATTGAGTTGGAAGAAGTCACAAGGTGGATGCAACTGTTACTGTTAAGCAGATGTGCTTAGTGACATGGCTTAGTGGTGTGGGTTTTTTTTATCAGGTTGATGGTTAGACTAGATGATATTAAAGGTCCCTTCCAACCTAGACAATTCTATTTTGAAGATGGAGGTTAAAACAGCTTCCTACTTACAAAGAGGGGAAAAAGGATTAATTGTTGAACACCAAATGGAGATGACAGAAGAAAAAATTAAATAACTTACCTTGGTTTTGTTAGTATTTCATTGTTCTTTTCCACACACAGTTGACCTCAGTGTCCTCATATTCCTGAATCTTTCAACCTAAGGAAATTAAAGGTAAAAAGTAGTGGCCTAATAGGTGCCTAACTTAGTTAATGTCACATTAAGTTACCGAGAATCTGATGTTGTGCCTAACTGCCTTAGTTTTTTATGTAACGGAGAACTATGAGAGGCTCTGAATACTCACAAAAGGCTTATAGGTGTCTACTTTTAGTTCTGTTTACTCTATAGAAAAGCCGTGCAAAATATTAGACAAGTCCACCCCTGGGGGTTCTATCTGCTTACCTGTTTACCTTACCTCTAAAGGTAGAAAATTTGTGATAATAGATTCATGTAATTTTAATTATTTTGTTCCCTTCATAAAAGCATTTATGGATATGTAGGATATGGAGGTGTCTCAATGTCTATTAAAGTCTAAATGGGGTCTTCTGCATTACAGGGTTGACAGGAGGTCCTGAATACCAGACAACTGTCATTTCCCTTCTTTTCAGAGGTGGGTTAGGGTCAGGCAGGTGCCTAAAAAGCAAAAAAAAAACCACAAAGAAAGTAAGAAACCAACTTGCTTAGTATCTGAGGAGTTGATTCATCGTGGATCAGAATATCATGGATAAGAACCTGAAAAGAAGGTTTGGCACTCATGCTAGCATTACTGAAGTTATTACTAGCTAAGACGGCTTGCAGCTTGTAAAAGTTTTGGGGAGGACTTGGAGTATAAATGGCTACACACTTAAATCTGGACAACAATGACATGCTAGGTACAAAGAGAAACAGGATTTCATTTTCATGTTTTCAGACCTATAGTGCCTAGAGGAATTTCAAAGTAAAAAGGTTCATATAAGTTTATACCCTATACAGTTGGGTATTACTATAAATTAACCTAGAAACCATACAAAGCATCTAAGTGTAAATATTTGACTTAGTATAAAAGTATGGCCTAGAATTTAGTCTCTTTGAGATTAATACCCCTGCCTCAGCCCCAGATTGTTTAGTATTACACTGTTCAGTATTATTGCAAGAAAAAAGTTCCTCCTAACAAAAAAATAAAATTTCTTCATAACAAACATGGTAAATGCATGAGTTTTGGTAACTCATAATGTTGTATCTTGCCACTCTTATAAATATGTTGGTGATATTTATCATAAAGACTGAATATTCTAAAAAATACAACAAATTAAGGCATTAAAGTTTGAAATCTAACCTAGAAAGAAATATTGATCCAACAGAACGAATAGTAACTTATTCTCCATACAGACTTCGATCTCAAATTCTCTGTCTCCACAGTATTTTAGTCATATCAGTTTTAGTGGTTTGGTTTTCTAATTATTTAGTAGTCTGTCTTATTTTTCTTTGATAAGATTATGCTTGGACATCAAAAAGTGGACAACTGTTAACTATATTTTGAAGCATAGGCAATACGTTCTAGATAGAGAAAAAAATAACCTTAGGATCTCCTGAATTTTATCCAGCCTTCTCTATTTTTTTTACAATATTTTATTTCATGTGGGTTTTTCAAACAGGAAAGAAAAATCCAAGTGCTAGGCATTAATTACAGGTCTTCTAATGTTTAGATTATTGCAAACATTTCCCAGAGCAAAAAAATGTGCATTTCCCAGGCTGCAGAAATAGCCTATAGGGAAGTTCTCCCAGATAACTTCCACCAATTGTGGCGTGCTAACAAAATAAAATTATTTGATATGACAGAAAAAAAAAAATTCAGCCATTTGAAAACTCTCTCTTGACTTATTACTGAAATGTTCTGTGACGATGAACTGTGTAAGACTGCATATATAAATAAGTGAATGTAGCAGCAGAAAAATTTATGAAGCAAGTTTTAAGGAAAGATTCCAAGATGATTTATTGTATCACTACCAAAAAAAAAAAAAAAAAAAAAAAAGCATTTTTTCCTGATAGAGTCCCTCTTTGTCTTTCCTGTAGGTCTCACTTAGGTACTGCAAGGCTGCTATAAGGTCTCCCCAGAGCCTTAGAAACATAGAATCATTTAGGATGGAAAAAACCTTTGAAATCACTGAGTCTAACCATAAATCAAACACTACAAAATCTGCCACTAAACCATGCCCCTAAGCACCACATCTACATGTCTTTCAAAACCTCCAGGGACAGTGACTCAAACACTTCCCTGGGCAGCCTGTGTCAGTGCTTGATAATGCTTTCAGTGTAAAAAATATTCCTAATATCTAATCTAATCCTCCTCTGGTGCAACTTGAGGACATTTCTTTTTGCCCTATTACTTGTTATTTGGTAGGCTAAACACTCCCAGTTCCCTCAGCCGCTACTCATAAGACCTTTTCTCTAGATCCCTCACCAGTTTCACTGCCCTTCTCTGGACATGCTCCAATACCTCAATGTTTTTCCTGTAGTGAGGGGCCCAAAACTGAACACAGTATTCAAGGTGGGGCTTCACCAGTGATGAGTACCGGGGAACAGTCACTACCCAAGTCATATTCATCACTTTGTTCCTGATACAGGCCAGGATGCTGTTAGCCTTATTGGCCACCTGGGCATAGATCTTGCTCATATTCAGACAGCAGTTGACCACTATCCCCAGATCTTTTTCCACTGTGCAGCTTTCTAGCCCTCTTCTCAAAGCTTGTAGCATTAATGGGGTTATTATGACCCAAGTGCACATATTATGACCCAAGTGCACATTTTTTTACGCACACTGTAAAAAAAATAAGGAAACAATATATGTCATTTTAACAGCCTCATATTTCTCAAGACCACTTAATTTTTGTTTGAAAATTGGTTTTGTTTGCTCTTCCTTGAAGCACCTATTTTCTTCCTCGGAACGCATTTATTATTGTTGCTTTATGAAGGACTGGAAGGTGCAATGGTGTAAATTACCTTGAAATATTTCACTATACATTTAGTGACTTATTTATTAATTTTTGTTCATATTATCTTTTGCACTGCTGTTGTTTTAAGCGTGTTGGTCCAAAATACAAGATGTTAGCCACATGCATTTGTGAAGTTAGTATATGGGACAGACATGGGGGCAAGAAGATTTTTTTAATAATTTTAATAACCTTTCAAGGGCAAAAAAAATCTCCTCAAAAGTAGATGTGCATTAGGAAAAAAATATACCTTTCCACTAAGATCTACCTGTACTCTTTGGCAAAATGCCCAGCCTCATCTGCGTAATACACAGAGGAATACTTCTGTCTCGCTCCATAAATAAGCAAAGAAGATTAGATTTCCCTGCTCAAAAGAGACAAAGAAAGTATCTTAGTACAAACACATCTTTTTAACTGTCATTTGATAAGCACGCACTAAGCTGGATCAAACCCCTACTTTTCATTTGCACTAACAATGAGATGTGAAATCCCACACAAATAGATATGACACGAAGTCTCTTACAGTCTTATTAGAACTATTGTCCTCCAATTTACCCTCGGAGCCCAAATTTTAAAGGATAGGATTTTCTCCCAAGACATTTTGAAATACATTAAGTGAAGCACTCAGCTCCTCACTGAATATGTCTCTTTAGTCTTTGAAAATAAAAGAATTCCAGGCCTATCTTTCTGTTACACTCTGGGCAAGTAATCAAACATGATCTGCTGGGATATCAGACTTTTGATTTGCTGGTTTGAGAATACGTATCATTTTGAAATAAGAAAATGATACCCTCCAGAAAGCCTTTTCACTTTTTTAGAGAATGTTTTCAAACCTGCCCAAACTCTTCTATTTTCCAAATGTTTAAGAACTTCCTTGGTTTTCTTGCTAGTATTATCTCTGATTTGCAAGTCAAAAGAAAAGCTGTGAAGGATGTTGTTTGAATAAATTGTGACCTTGCCAATTAATCTTGGAATTATTTACTAATGCAGCCTTTTTCTCCTTTCTTTATTTGTTCCTTTTTGAGAAAGACTACCCTCAGCCTGTTCTTAGGACACATTAACCTTCTCCACATACAAGGAAATGGAAGCTGCACGCCTGAGGTATTAGACCACCTCTTACTGTTTCTGTGAGACACTATTGTCTCAACTCTTTTCTGATTGCTAAATTATCCTAATTATCCTAACAATTACTAAATTGTTCTATTGGATTTTCCATACACTAAATCCAGAATTTTCCATGAAAAGACAGAGAATCTCTTTACACCACTCAAAAATCAGTCTGAAACCTGGGCAAATTCCTCTCTAGTCTTAAGAAAAATAATCCATCAATGCCATAAAATATCAAATAAGCAAGAAATAACCAAAATAAACCCCTGCATTCTGACTTTAACCAGCAGATAGAAGAATAATTTATGAGTTCAGGGGTGAGAGACAGACAAACATTAGCCCCAACTCAATCCCTCAGTCATTCTCCATCACTCAGCCTTAAGGAAATCTTCAGGAATGATGACCAGCTCTTTTTGATAAGAAAGCTTTGTCATTGCTTCCTTGTTATTTCCTCCTCCATCATGCGAAGTTTCAGAAAACCAATCTAGATAAGAAAACAGCACAGAACATTTTAATGGATCTGCAAACTTCTTTAGCTGATAGCAGATATATCAGAGTCCACAGTCTAACCGATTTACTCGATACAAAGAATAGATAATACAAATACTAAATATAGATTTTCAGGGTTGTCATACCTTCTTAGAATCAAAATCGAAATAGCAAGAGAAATTGACGAATAAATGAAAGCTATTAGACTCAGTAACTCTGAGAGCTTAGTATATTCTGCAGCATTGTACCAGTGCTGAAGCGTTTCAGAAAAAAATAATCACCCTAGTGAGTTATAAATATGTAGCTAATACTGTTTTACACAGATCAAAACTAATTTTCCTAAGCACTTTGACTTGAATGAAAGCACATGACAAGATCCCCTGAAAGTGGTTTTCCTTCATAATCTGCTAATTTCCGGAATCCTTGTGGATTTCTGGAGATTTCTGACTATTAGTTTTACTCTTCATATGCCCTATTGGTATCACGTTTTTGGTTCTAGAGGAATGAGTTTGCTTTTGTGCAGATGGCTGACATTGGAACTGCTCCAGAAGAAGATTTCTGAGCCATGAACAGCTCTGGAGGAAACTTAGCCTCTCTCAACCACAGACTGATGGTAACTTCTGGAAAATGAAACATGGAAAATGGGTGTCAACACCAAACATCAAGTCATGAATACAGAAAAGAAAATACTAACATATAATCCTATGAAATAATTGCTACCTTGTAGAATATACAGTAGATGGGTAGGGGGGAGGAATGGACAGCAACATTTATCAAAAGAGTCAGAAATTAATCTTAATATTCCCTCTTCTGAAGCGTTTGTTTATACTGCTGTCTTCACAGGCAGCTGTTTAACAGCCTGTACAAAAAACTTTATTTATTCATCATACATGTGATAATGTTATCTCAGAAATTTCACTATTGGTCTCACAGATTTATTGTTTTCCAGAATCAAGGTAGTTTCAACTGAACACACAATTTTTTCTTTGAGAAAAAAAAAAAGAAAAAAAGATGTATTTCAGGCTATTTAATTTCTGTATTTTAAGTTAGATAGTTTCAGAAAATCAGAAATTATTTTTTTCTTTCAATCAACACAGCAGAAACCAGGCAAAGACTTAGATGGATAGAAAACATACTAAATTATTGTTTTGACCTTAACTCAAATAGTATAAGTCACTGAAACCACTTCCTATGAGAGAGATAGGTTATACTAACAGTCTATTTCTTGATAATGCATTATTCCTAAACATTGACAAAGTCCACTAAAAGCAGTAAAAATAGGGATTTAATTTCCACATAATGATAGCTGAGCAAAAAGCTTGGTAAGTATGGAGTTAATTAGGAAGATATATCAAAGAACAAGAATTCACCATTCTTTTCTAGGGTAGCTTACAATGCATTCTCTGGTAGACTATAATTCATCTTGCACTATGTCATTATTCTCATCAACAAAATAGGAAGCAGAATACTGTATTTAGCATTATATATTGTTTTTTAACAGTCACAACAAAAAAGTCTTGAATGTAAAACTTCCATTAGAAGCTGAGTTGTCTCATGTTTAGCTCGGAGAATCATATTTTCTCCTCCTATTTGTTTTCTGCAGTAGTCTGGAAATATCAGTAGCTCATTGTACAAGGAATAAAGATAAGAAAATGACATAGCTCAAAGCTTTTAGGAAATGGATTTAAGTATACTCTCTAAGGCAAGAAATTCAAAACAAAGCTCTTTTGTTAAAGATGAATGTCAGCAACATTTTAAAAAGAAAGGAGCCATAAGTGCTGATTTTAAGGTCTTTGGTGTTAATGTGTGAAAAACCCACACTCCTGCACTGCTGTTTTACAAAAAATTCTGTATTTCAAGTCCCAAGTTTCTGGAGAGTAGTGAAGTCTGGCGGGAAACAGAATTTGTGGTGCTTGACAGACATAGTTCTCAGGATCCACACTTGTTGAAGTATAGTGTATCCTAATTTCTGCCTATGTGCCAAGATTTTCTTCTAACAACAACCTTAAATGAATTGGTGAGAGGAAAAGTGAGAAGACAAGTGAGGAAAGAGCCTTAGGTGATGTCCTACAAGCAGAACAAAGGCAGCTATACACCTGTGCTCCAAAACAGGTTGTGCTTCTCAGTTTCACAGCTGAGAAATGAATGTTGCAATTTAGGGAATTTTCTACAAAAATTCCCGAATTAAGATGACTCTGGACATATATAATATGTAAAATATAATTGTCTGAGATTACTTCCTTTTTTTTTAATTAAAAAAACTTAATATCTAGTGTTCTACAGTTTCAAACCAAGATGCTTGCAGTTCAGTACTAAGAAGTACAAAATCTTACTATGGATCTCATATTTACACATAAGCAGATAGTTCTCTCACACCTCATTAAAATAAAATTAAAATAAAATTTATTATATCTAAAATAATCAAAAAGATTTTAATGCTTAACTTCTCTTCCTTATAAGGAAAAAAAAAACACCTACCCACCAGATAGTTAAAACTCTCACTAGTCTCTTCATATAGACACACAAACTCATGGAAATACAGAAAGAAATGAAAAACAGTGTGAAAAATATATCAGACAAATATTTTACATTGCGATATTGTAATCCTTCTTTACTGCAATTTTAATACGTTTTCAAATCTTGTAGTAATACTTTTTTTCATAGGTTGAAATCATTGTATTCAGAATTCTGAACCTTTCATAAGATTTATGAAGTTTTACAGTGAGGAAAGTGTTCTCACTTTTTGATTTATATTTCAATTTTTTTTCTTGATGTTAATACAACAATATGCCTAGAATAAATGTGACTCATGTTTGGCCAAACAAATGCGACTCATGTTTGGGAATCTAAGTCTATCCTAAGATATGGATGTGAATGCTAAGCTATAATATCATTGTCTCTGTCTACAGATAAACAATGAGACAGAGACACTCCTCACAGTGCCGTGGACCATATTGTCTAAAATCTGAACAAAGGGGAACCCAGATCATGCATTGACTGCGTTTTGTTTGTTTTCTTGCAGAAACTGAGCAGTTGGGGATGAAGTTGAAATATGACTGGAAATTCTTTCTCGACTCCTGAAGTGCTCCCAGACCACCTGCCTCTTACTGGCATCTAATAGCTTCCTTGACCTAATGATGTGTGCAGTAGCTGCTTTTTATACCAGATAGAGCAGCTTTAAAGGAGAAGGTAACCATGTATAATAGAGATTTAGAACCGTCTCTAGTTTTATAGATAACTTAAGTTTAACATTCCAGGCAAAATCAGAACTAGAATCAGAATACCTATAACCTATTTAGACAGTCGTTTTTCCCTTTCACATTTTCTTACTTATTTCCCTTATTCTTCTGAAATATTTCATTTTATTATGAAGAAGAGTGACCCTCATTTTCAAAATCTTGACATTCTTATTTAAAAAAAAATCTATTTTACAGCCATTGCTAAAACTGACACTGGTTAATGCAGATGAGAGCAATGTTTTAAGCAAATTTTTGTTGTACCATTTATTTCTAGTTTCTATAATATGGCTTTATAATTCAATAAAATACTGTGGTGAATAAAATTTCTTTTATACATAATTCATCTGCAGTGTTTGAAGTAGCTTAATTTAATCTTAATAATGGAGATCTAAGCAGTTTTCAAAAGTTTCAATCTACATTATTTAAAATATTTGGCTTAGATTGCAGGCAGCTGCAGTATGGGAAATGGTAATGAAGAGGGGTCTTTCACTAGGCTCCTGAAGATGTAATCGATGACTGTGATTTCCCCTGGAGTGCACCTTGATAACTGCTGTTGGGTTATACTCCACAGAAAAGTAAGTAGCAGTAGCAAGAGAGAAGCACTGAGCATTCTATTGTCTTCTTGACTGCTTCTCTTTTTTATCCTTCATAACAACATAGCGTCTATTTCCTAGTGTTTAACATGTTGTCAAGACAACTGACCAGAACAATATTTCATTGGAGAGCATAATGTACTTTAACTACTTTTTGTTACTATAAGTATTTCTATTTTATATGGCTTTATTTCCTCAATTGATTTGATTTACAATTTGGATTTCATAGGTTTATTACATTTATTACATTTATTAGACAAATCCTACTTCTAAGATCCTGTGAAGTTTATGTCCACACCAATTACGAGGATTTTTTATATTTTATCTATGTTTTCCAAGGGGAAAAAAAACCCCTCCTTAATATTTCCTATATAAGCAGAGTTTACAGCAAACTGAGCTAGAAAGATATCCCAGGAGGATGAATGAAAAACACTTAGTAATTTATGTAAAGAACACATCATGTGAGACATACTTGCCATCAATTAACACAGATGTTTAGCTTGAGAAAAATGAAAATGTCACGGCCATTCATTACAAGTGCTCTTTGTAGCAGAAAGGGATATTCATATGATTTGTGATATAGTTTGTCTGCAATAAATATAAAGAATGTCAGTTTCTTCCTTAATTATCACTCATTGTTTTCAGTTTTTCTGACTATGTATTCAATTAGAATTCAAGATCTTAAATAAAATTCTAAATTATATTTGTTTATCATTTTGTTTTGCACAAAATACAAAAGTATATGCCAATTTTATGTAGCACAACATGACTAGAGAGTTCAGAGGTAGAGAAATAAAAAGTGAATGTTTACACAGTAAACACAGAACAATACAGAATTATAGTCTATGCATACTCCTCTGCAATTTACATACAATTGAAATGCTAGATCTCTCTTTTTTCTCATAATTCCATTTAAAAATTGATCATGACATAAAGCCAGAGATTTCAAGGCAATTTTGTGTTTGGGTTTTTGATGTGGGTTCTTCTTTGTTTGTTTGTTAGTTTCCCTGATATCTATTTGATATCTGCTTGGGGAAATAGAAAATATGCTTAAAGTCAATATGAACTTAAGTTGCAGACCAAAACTGATGGATTTTACATAAAGTCATTTTACTCAATTTCCTTATATAAACTGAGGTATTAAGTAAATTATCTAGGTTCAGGAGAGGCTGATTCACAGCTGAAGCTTCTTTCTACAGTAAAGAAAAAGTCAGGGATGTATTTAAAAGTGTGAACTAAACCACAAGCAAGAAATCCTTTGTTATGCTTCAGGGGACAGTTTAGTCTGTGGGTAAAAAACAATATGAGACAGTAGTCTCCTGACACTAGGATATGATCTTTGCCTCAGGTTTTTTGCAAAAATCTGTTTGTTATGTATTCATAACAATGAAATACAATGAGTTTTGTGTATTTCTGTAAAGGGACTGCAACATAGATTACCCCAACTCCAATCACTGACATTTTCTCTTAGAGTGTCATGCTCAAAGCCTTCAATTTATCTTTACTATTTGGTTTAAAAAAAATAAATTATGGAGTTTTGTTATAAAGTATAATTGTTTACATATAGCATATATAAACAAGATCATACTATTTTATATGAATGGATGAAATGTGTGTATATATACTGTATATATAAGACCATGTTGTTTAATATTAATCCAACTAAGTGAGATAAAAGAAAAAATATTCCTGTTTCCCACGTATCAGATGCTTATGCACATCTCCTTTAAATATATTTTTTAAAAAAAAAACCTGACTGCAGAAGGGAACTGAAAAATAAAACATGCTTCTTGCTGACTGCTAAAATGGTTTCTGTCAAGGATCAAATTTTCCATCTCAAGAACCAATACTGGCTCATTTGTACCTTGGCCTCTTTACTTTGTCCATTTGTGTTTTCAAGATGCAAGAGTTACAGATTCTGTGTATTTTCTTTTTGAGAATGAAAAAAAATTAAGAAAGTCTCTAACTTAAAGGTTTTATTTTCATAGAATCATAAAATGGTTAGAGTTTGACTCTGATGGAGTCCAATTAATGTTGGATTTTGATTCCATGCACTTCCTCCCTTTTTTCTTTCTTTCCTTTCTAAAAAGCGCTATGCTACAAAGATAAAGAAAGTCTCAGAACACTTTTTTGGCTGCTTGAAGTTGTTTGGGTTTTTTCCCATTAATACAATCAAAAGAACTTCATTCACTCTGTGGAGCACCGCTAACTCCCCAACTGAATCATGTCCACAAAGATAACTTCTCTCAGCACCTAGGTCAGCTCCATCATTTGCCTTTTAAGTCCAACCTTTGCTATATCTTGCTATGTTTTTTGATTTCTTACATTTCTCTATACGTCAGTCAAAAAGCATAGATTCCTATTTTTCTCACCCAAATAAATTAAAGAGGGTCATGTACTTCCAGTGCAGTCTTTCTTGTAACCTTCCTGATTTTTCTAATTCAACACTCTGCAACAGTTTCTTATGCAGCTCTATACTGACTTGAATGAGATACAGAAAAAGTCTTATCTTTAAGGCTCTGTTGGCTTGCTAGCTTGTTTGCATGGTTTTGTTGCTGTTTGGTTTTGGTACTTTTCCCCTATACTTCTCATGCCAAACCTTGTTCATTATGAACAAAAATTTTTGATTATATGGATTTAAGTTTCCTACTAAGATTAATGTTATATATATTACTCTTTAAAATCTACTGCAAAATTGGTATTTTCCCTTTTTGCCACATGTGAGATTACTCTTTCTGATACCCCTGGAACCTCAGCATCATACTTTTCTTCAAGGATTAAAAAGATCCTAACTTTCTTGTTTAGAAAGTAGAACAGCCATCACAATCTTTCTTGTATGAAACCAACCAAGGATGTCAGAAAATTCCCTAGGGTAATTCCCTAGTCACACAAATCCAATAAGCAAAATCAAGTTGTTTTCTTGAATAAAATTACAGGCTGTTCTGCACTGGTGAAGCTGTAACAATTTGCAGGAAATAATTCAGCATCCGTTGTACAAGAAAGACATGATGCTGTAGATCCACAACTAGTGGTCATTCCTCAGAGGTTGTTTCTGTGCTCCACTCCATCGAAGTTTAACATGACATCACTCTTTAAGTAATTTCAGTGTCTTTTTCCCATATTCAGTTTAATAAAGCAAAATTAACTGAGAAAAAAATAGAGTACAGCAACAATCAAGTGCACTTAAGTGTAGTTCTGACAAGCCAAACAATTATTTATATATTTTAAAAATAGAGTTCATTTAGGAAAATGTAGTTAATGGCATTGGGATTGCTTTAGAAGTTGTAAATTTGACACTAATCTCAAAGATTAGAAATGCTATTTCCTTCAGGGGATTCAGAACTGTATTAAATGATGTTGTAGGTCTATGCGTTCATTTAAATCAAGTGTAGCAAAGAAGGGAGGATAGAAAATCAACAAGGGAATATTTCAAGAGAATTTGGAAACTTTTGATGCAAATGAAAAGAGACTGCCCAAAGTGACTCATTAAAAGTTCTCAGTAGAGGCATCCCATGAGGCATGCCATGAGGCATGAGCTTAAGATCATGATTCTGTTGGTTAACAAGCTATAGAGTTCACTTAAGACATACCACTGACAGCTCTGGTTTTAAGCATTTTCATTGCTGTTTGTTAATACTTTTGATAAGTGAACAATTTTTACAATAATATTTTTAGAATTGCTTCTTACTTTGTCTCCTTTGACAAAGCCCAAAGCCACACACATAAACGATCAAGATCGTTCCTAGATTAATTTTTTTTTTTTTGTTCTTTCTCTAGGCCTTTTATAAGAAAAAAACTATCAATCAAAACACTAAATTTCCTTTTTCTTCTTTAATACAGACTATGTTTATTGTTTTCCTTCTTTTATCATCCAAAGTGATACAGCGCAATCTGTTAATAATAATATTTGATTTTATAAAGCAAGAAAAGAAAATACTTAGTTATATACAATAGTTAATTTTTGTTAAAACTCTCCAGTGCATTTAATATGAAAAATAAAGCTTCTTTTAAAATGTATAATCATAACTACATAACAGCTTGAATAGATCAAGAATAAGTAATTTAAAACAAAGAAGAAGAATGTATGTATAATACGTCTGAAAAGTTAGTTTCTCTATCTTTTTTTTTATCTGTTGTCTTTTTTTTATTGGTTGTCATGGTTTGGGTCAGATTGGCCAATGAGAATGACAGATGCTCTTGCTCCCAAGGAGGGAGGAGGAGACATAGAGAGATTTATGAGTTTAGAAGGAACTAAACTGCTTTATTGAAAATATTATTAAAAAAAAATAAAAAGGGAAATAATGAAATAGATACAATATATACAAAACCGTATCAAGCTCCCAGGATAATGATAACGTCACCAGCAGGCACTGGGAAAGTCCCAGACTGGATTCAGTGATGGACAGGAACTAGATTCCAGCTCTGAAGTTGGGAACGCATGGATCAAGACAAACATCAGACAAACAAGAGTCCTCCTCAGATGCCATGCCTCAGATGCTTCACGATTAAAGTAATACTTCTTTCTAATCTAAAATCCATATGGACTATATCCAAATGAACTATAAATTAACTCCTCTTTCTATTGAGAAAACAAAGATGTTTTGGAAAACATATTCTTCACAACAGTTAAAAATGCCTCAGAGCATGAAAACATAAAAAATGCATGAATAATGAATTTTTACTTGAATTTGCCATTATTTCTTTATTATTTTCAAGCTATAAAAGAAACTCTATGATTAATATTTGGAAGTGGAAATTTGGTTTTAAAAGTATAACAATGAAATTGGTTTGAACTATCACAAGCTACCACCATTTGCATACAATAATATGAACCTAAGTTCACTGTCTATTGCTTATGCTTTTTCTAGGTAAAATATTTTATATTCTGTCTAAAAATAAGAAAACTCTAATCTTTAGTATGTCAGATATCTTTAGTGTGTCAATGTGTTAGATATAAAAAGTGAATGTAAAGATACTTTTAAAAGGTTAGGGATATTGTTATTGTAATTGTTTTAAAGATATATTTTGTGGAAATAAAAGTAATGGATTTTTTTTCTATAGATTATCTCTCCTGATTTCAGTCTGTGGGTTGAAACAATAAAATTAAGTGCAAACAGAAATTGTTTCTTAAAAATAGGTTGAAATTGAGGTAAATAGCTTGAAATTGGAGGTAAATGTGAGAACATTTTGCAATTTTCCATGGAGATAGAAAATGTTTGTGTTTTAAATATAGTCTTTTTATTTTAGTTGCAATTCAGGAGAGAGACATATCATCACTTCAAACTTTTAACCATTTTATCATTTTCAACCTGTACATCATACTGATGATACCAAACTGGGAGGGGTAGCTGACACCCTGGAGAGCTGTGCTGCCATCCAGCAAGACCTGGACAGGCTGGAGAGCTGAGCAAGGAAGAACCTCATGAGGTTCCACAGGGAAAAGGATAGGGTCCTGCACCTGGGGAAGAAGAATGTTAGGCA
>BJBW01001944.1:34443-50600 GCA_004320125.1 Scolopax mira
AGATCTGGGGATCCTGGTAGACAGCAAAACGACAATGAGGAAGCAGTGTGCTCTTGTGTCAGGTTTCAATATTTTAATCCACAATTCAAGACCTGCAATACTGGAGATTCAAGAAAGCAGATTGCTCATAAATCCTTAGCAGAAAACAAAAAACCACCCACCTTAGGAAGTAGGAAACAAAGACTACCAACTAGTAATCATAGAACACTGTTTATAGAGAGTACAAAGGTACTTCAAGAGTTAAAGTGAATGTATACCATAAGCACATAATATAAACTCAAACATCATGGCAATATGGTATAATACTAGATATCTTCAATTGTAGGTAACTTCATTGTACTTTACAATCCTTTTGAAATGTGTTTGGCTACTTTTTTTTCCCAAAACATAAATCATTGGTTTTTACATATGTACACGGAAAACCATTGTCAATGTTATTAGGCTTTCATGAAAAAATTTGAAACACAATGTTTCAAACACATTTTGAAACAGAGTGGAAGGCTTACCTACAATAATTTGAATAGTGTTCTGGGGTGAAAACATACGTTTCACTGGAATACTTTCACTGGCTTCCTGATTTTTAAGCACCCATGACAATACTGGCACACTTTCTGTTATTGACCTACAAAACTCTTTTACACACTGCTGTGTTTCTTCTCTTTGCTTCCTGGGTTGTAATAAATCAGATAAAATGTAGAGGTATTACTTTAATGTATCTTGTAAAAACTATGCTATCAGTTTTACCCTTTTCAGCTAATTTTCTCTATATACTAGTATATAATTTAAAACTATCACTAAATACTTCCTCTATGAAAAAAATAAGTTTCTTGTGTCTTGAAGGTATCCCCTGTTTAAAAACTATGTTTCTGTTATGAGGTTTTTGGCTAGCAACATTGTTACTTGAGATTTCTAATTGTTTGGGGAAAAAAATTAAAAATCGCTCTTCTGTGTCTTTATATGGGCATCTTCTTTTTTATTTTCTGCCTTCATACACAAGTTATGCTAACCTGATTTTTAAGAGGAGTCATGACCTAAATATTAAAACCAATCTGTGCAATGAATTGCATATTTTTTTATCTGGTTTGGGTTTTTCCACATCCTCCATGAGAAGATTTTTGCACTGGTTTTCAAGAAAATTCTAAGGCAAGTAAGTCATATAAACCTTTCTATAAATGTATGGAAATCTACTTAATACACAGCTAAGGATTTTTTCTATTTCTTTGATTTTGCCACCACTATCCTGAAACTTGATACTGAGAAACATTTTTCTAATTTTGTACCTATACTTTATTGTAAGCAGGTTATATTTGATTGCATTGTTGTTCAGTTAAAAAAGAAAGATTTCTTTCAGTTTAAAATAAAGTTTTCATTCTTTCTTCCTTCCATAAGGTACTACAGATTGGATTCATATCTTAATCCCAGTTGTCCTGATTTGAGGTAAAACAGAACTAATTTTCTGTTCAGTAATTTTACTTTTTCAACTGAGCCTCTTCTAACTAACTAAACTCTGAAATTAACAGCATATTGTTCAGATATGAACAATTGCTCACTCTCACTCTCTCAGTGATAAGACCTGATTATACCAAGGAATGGTATGCAGAGAGGCCCTTGCTTATACTTATTGCTATAACAACCAAGGTCAGGCAAATTTGTTATTTGCCCCATTGGAGGGTTGGAAGCGTAAAAACGTAGAGGGTCCTATCTGTGGGGAGAAGCGGATGGGACAGGTGACCCATAACTGACCATCCCATCCGCATCATGCTCAGTATAAAAGCTGAGGGATCAAAGGGTCAATTCTTCTTCCTTCATTGGCCAACATCAGAGGAGGACCCTGTCTGTTTGTCTGCCTTTGATCCCAATCCAAGCATTCCTGACTCCAGATCAGGAATCCGGCTCCTGTCCATCACCGAGTCCAACCTGGGACTTTCCTCTGTGCCTGCTGGTGATATGATGACCATCCTGGGAGCTTGATACAGTGTTGTATACGCTGGGTACATTTTTTTTTCTTTTTTTCCCCCCATTTTTTTCTTTTCAGCATCATTATTATCATTATCATTATCATTAAAGTATTTTAGTGTTTTTCTAACCTCATATTTTTTCTTTCCCTCTTCCTCTCCTCTCTTTTCCTTAGAGAGAGGAGGGAGGGGCTGTCTGTCATTCTGGTTGGTCAATTCAGCACAAACCCTGACAACACCCAAACTTGATCGCTGGTACCTTCTTTTAAAATAGTTCCTATCAATCTGTCTAGCTGAAGTACTAGTCCCAGACTAGAAGGCTTACAGACCACAACTTCTTGTGGAACTGTATTCAAAATGTTTTAGCAGTTAAATATATTTACTGCATCTTATTTTACTTTTTTTTTTCAGAGTAGATATGTATTATTTCGTAACACTCTATAAGCTGTGATAACTTTACCTTCTGTTCTATAAAATATCAGTATGAAATCTTAGATAGTGATCTGAGAATACTAATTATAAGGAATGTAGAAAGACATGTAATGAATAAGAGCAATTCTGGTCACAAAGAACACAACCTCTGAGGAGAAGATCTATTATTTTGCAAACAGCTAATATAGCTCAAAAATATGAATACTGCTGTGACTGAACCACTAGCCCCAATTGAACTCATGTATTTGTGCTGATTATGACACTGATAGCATAAATTCTGAAGGTGATAGGGTTACCATGATTACATGACCTTTTATATAATCAGAAATCCTTTTGTGTCTACACGCTGCATTAGTGATGATAACTAGAAATGCCACTGCCCTGAACAAGGACAGTCTACATAAAATACTTGCATTTTAGTACATTATTGGACACATGAATTTTTCTGAAAATTCCCATAAATGCTTCATATGAAGCATTAACATTTGATATTCAAATTCAAATACACAATCAAATTGCACACTTTTTTGGTTATAGAACTTAATTAATAGAAATTAATAAGAACAGACAGGTCACAGCTACAGCTCTTATAAACTTTTTATTAATCTGACCAAATTTCTGTATTTATTTTTTTAAATTTTATTATTAATCTCTTTAGATTAAATATTCTGACTTTTTTAGTGATAACCTCAGGGAGTCCTCAAGACATGTAAAGGCAGAAAGGATAAGAAGTTTGAATTCTAATGCTGTGCTGAAAATGGTTCATACTAGTTTGGTTTCATCAATGTTAAACTCCTATGCTGATTCATAACCCTCTAAAGTAATCCCTGAGGGCACAATTCTGTCACTCATCTACTGTCATCTATAATCATAGAATCATTCAGGTTGAAAAAAACTCTCCGGATCATTGAGTCCAACCATCAACCCTACTCTACAAAGTTCTCCTTTACACCATATCCCCCAACATGTGGTGAAACGGGAAAAAGAACTTCACCGAGAGGTTCAAATTAACCATTTATTTGGACTTCACTCACAGGTCCAATACATCACTATTGCAAATTCTATGTGTAGAATGGAGATTACACTATTGCAATTTAAAAGAAATTCAAGGAATACACTATTGCAACCTACAAGTGATCCCAAAAAGCAACAACACAAACCACAAGTATGCTAGGTATTAATACCTTAAAAGGGTGCACTGATCACTTAATAGCATGCCATATACCATATGTATGTTTCTTAATTATTTACCCTCTCTCTCAGGTAATTTTGCTCAATCCCTGTAAAGGACACATGGGGGACAAATCTCCTACAGGCGAGCTGTATTGTTGGGAGACTCCACATTTTTCTCCCAAATGTTGTGGTTTATATTTCCTGATTCTGTAGGGGTGCAGGATTATGCCTGAGTGGATTACACTATCTGGGATATTTACCTCTGGTGGTATGATGACTAAGTCTCTGTTGCCAATTTGGTGACGTCTAGCACTCAAAGTCACAGTAGTGGTGGGATGGGACATGGGACTCAGGGAAATTTTTTTGTTTAGGGAGCTAAAGCTCCATTAGATTTCGGTTCTTACTGTGATGCAATCTCAAGACAACCCTGGGGCTGAACCGTTTTGCAGCTCCCCCCAAGCTATCTCTGCATAGACAAGGCAACGCAGAGATGAAGCTGAGTCAGATGAGAACTCCCTGCAGCTCAACTATTGTGCTCTGGTTTGGCTGGGTGCTCCCATACACAATACCACATCTAAATGACTCTTAGAGACATTCAGGGATGGAGACTCAACCACCTCCCTGGGCGGTCTATTCATGATACATGCTATGTCCTTATCAAGATCATCAATAAAGAGGTTAAACAGAAATGGTCCCAACACTAAGCCCTGAGAACTCTAGAGGAGTATAGCATCTAGAGCTGCCTTTCTTTTGTGAGGGCTTTCTGCCAATGCTAATTTGTATGCATTAGCCCCTATGTAGATACCTTATGTACCCCAGATTATCTTAAATTCACAAAATCGTAAAATCACAAAAGAATTATGTAATAATCCTATTTTAACATCTTCTCAGCCAATGCAGTCAATGGACACTCTGGTGTCCATTGCATTGATTAATTTTCCACTGAGTAAAATAGGACTTCGGAGATCTAGTTGATATAAAGATTCTTTTATGTAGACATCTCCATTTAGATGTCTTAATCTTGAACCAGATCTTACTCTATATGTTTTTCCAATGAGAGGCAAATATTTTGCCCATTTACAGATAACATTTAATGTATTAGACTGAAACAAAATTAAATTAATTGCAAGGCAGTAGAATGAAATTATTTCCTCTTTAGGTACACGAGAGCCAGCCCCTAATCAAAAGTAACTAAAGGAAGGAGATGATATGTAAATATATCTATAATAGTTCCAAAATGGAAATTCAGGACAGGCCAATAAATTTTATATATTCTGTTTACATAGAAGGAATGACTCATAGGAATATACTCCTTGTCAAGCTGAGGGGGAGTAAAAAGGGCATGTGCTTCCCTAAACCAGGTAGCAGTCACTTGATAGTAGATGATAAACCATTTTGTTGACCCAATTAAAGTAGTTTCCATCTGATTTACAGAAAATATTCCAAGGCATCATTCTCTTTGAATTGCCAATATTGACTCCACTACTAGATGAATTAGAAACTGCAGTTAACCTCCTTTTAAATACACACATTGTCTAACTGAATAAAAGCCTTCTTAGTGCATTACCTGTTAGATACACTTTAGATCCTAAAAAAGGATATACTGAGAAATGGTCCTCCTTAGAAGATTTGCTATTTTGAATTATTTTAGTTTATTAAAAAGTATTTTGCATATTTTATCATGTATAGTTACTCCAAGCCTTTCTTTAAAATGTTGATAAATAATGTCTCATGCATCTCCACACTATGGGATGCTTATAACAGCCTAAATGCCTATATATAAGCATAAAAAAATATAAAATATAATAATCCTGTAACATCTACATTATATCTGTTTTGTCTCATTAGTTTACTGAAGTCTGAACTTCTGTTCCAAGGTTTGCCTCAAGCTCTGTATGCAGCTGAGGTTATAGATGTTTATCTGGAATGACTATTACAGCAATTTCTGGGGTTAGTCTATCCCATGGTCTTTTGATATTAGCAGTACTTACATGTTCTTAACATGCTTTGGAATCTTATATATTAAATGAGAACTATTCAAAATATTTACCACTATTATGTCTTGATTTGCCTTTCTTCAATAGTTAGGAATAAGTCATAATCATCTCAAAAGACTTGATGGATTTTTCTCTGTATCATTAGTTTACATGCAGTATCATGAGTTTAGCTTGACATAATAACCAAAGCTGTTAAATTAGAGGATTATGAGTACTTGTTTTCTTTTTATTCACTTTGATGGCTTTTTTCATCAATTATGAGACAGTTTAATTATTAGTGTCTTGTAAAATAATTTGCTCAATAGTGGCAATATAGCTTGCTTTTCTTGTTTCTTCACTTTTTGTCAGTAATCATAAAAAAAGTGATTAAGTAAAATAGATTATTTAATTTATTTAAGATATATTTCATTCACAGTTTTTTCAACATCATATGTAGCTGAAGTAGCAAGCCAATACAAATGCATGAAAATACAGCAAAGAAAATGAAAAAGCAAGCTAATGTGTTTTGTGAATATAGGAACTTGTTCCCCTATTACAGATTGCAAACTGGAAATGCTAAACTCAGTGCATTTTGTAGATATAGATTCTGTTTGTACTGGTCTTGGATGTAAGAAAGTAACATGAAATTGATACTGAAACCAGAAGAGAAAAGTGATGGTGCTTCTAGGGGTTTGTTGGTTTGTTTTCCCCTCATTATTAATAAGATGCGTTTGCTGCTTTCTGACTAAAAAGTAAATAAAAAATAGGACTGAACATAATGAGGCAAATCTCTAGAAGACACTACATGATCATGGTAGAGATTCCTCAAGAGATACAGATTAAAATAATACACTGGTGGTTTTTATCTTGTCATCTCACATGTGTTAATTATCATTACCTCTGATTAGGGCTACTTGGACAACACACAGAGATCTATTTTGATTCTGTGCTGGTTTTGTGATCTTCCTTGCTGTTGTAGTATACATATGGACTAAATGCTGTGCTCAGTGCTATATCTCTGTTCTTCATACAAGATTATAATATGTTGTGGGATGTCTATGATAGCTGTGGCTCAACTATATATTTTTCATTACTTGTTTCTTTGATTTTGCAGTAGACAGTGCTGCAAATTAAAAACTTTGTCATTGTTGTGAATCAAACATGGGTTTTGAGTTATTTAAGAATCTTGAAATTTACTTTACTACTTCAAAGTATAAATTGACAAGACACTAGTAAATGGATTCAAAATTTGAGAAGGCTTGTACTTACTGTTTCATTCAGACCAGTTTCTACTGAACATTGTAACACTACCTGAGGTGACTAGAAGTATCAGTCATAGAATGATGTGTTATATTCTTCTTAACAGATCTGTTTTGGGTTTCTGCATACCTATATAAATATATAGAATGCATCTCTATTTTAATTAGGGAAACTACCAAAAAAAAAAAAGATAAAAAGATAAAAATTGTTTTAACAGAGACAATTATATGAAGATAAAACACTGTTTGATTACAGTGCACAGTAAGTAAAGCCTAAGAGTTCAATAAAGAGGAGAGGAGCTTTATTTTGTTTTAGTTACAAGACCAGTGTTTCCGTTTTGGAAATCTGTGTGTCTTTTCTGCTTCAGCATTTGTGCAGCAGAAGGGTTACATTGTCCTGACACAAGAACCTGTTTTAACAGTTTTCTTATGTGTCATATTAAATGAAAAAATACTGTTTCTTGCAAAAAATTCTGAATATTTTATCCTGTCTTGAATCGCAAATGGCTTCCAAAGATTGCTTATAACATTTTTAATATAATCTTAATTTAGCACTGCTTCCCTGCAAAGTAAATAATAATAATGTCATGTACTCTGAGGAAAAAAAAACACAATAAAAATGTACCCTTGTAAACTCGTCACTACCACTGCACAACTCCATTGTAAAAAGTGTTCAGGTTTTATTAAAACTAAAATGAACTGCTCTGAATAAAACCAGGAATTGTTGTCAGAATATTGTTAAAGCCAATTACTTTAGCTTCAAAACTCATAAAATTTCAGTTTACTGAGAAATTTTGCTGTCTGATAATTCTGACTGATAGTGAATTACTGTGAGAGACAGATTTCTTATATTTTCAACAGTTTCCAGATTATTAGAACTAGTTAATTAAAAGCAATGGGGGAAAAGTAGGGAAGCACAAGGCTAAATGCTACCTCTCCATTACAGCTGTCATCCACTGGAAGAATGGAGCTGTTAATCTCAAAAATGCAGTTTGCATAGGTGGTTTCCTCAAAAACCAAAGCTTAAAAACCTGGAAAGCATCAAGATACTATGACAGATTGAAATGAGTTATATACTAAATTTAGTCATTGTGAAATATAGTAATAGTACAATGACAATGACATGAAAATCCAGGAAATCCCCAGAAAAAAAAAATTTAATACAAAATAACAAAATGAAATTAAAGTGTTCCTTATATTGACCTGGGGTGATTTTCACAGAATCATAGAATTGTAGTATGGTTCAGGTTGGAAGGAACCTCAAAGACTGTCATGAGCAGAGACACCTTCAACTAAACCAGGTTGCTCAAAGCCCTATCCAGCCTGGCCTTGAACACTTACAGGGACAGGGTATCGACAACTTCCCTGAGCAACCTGTTCCAGGGCCTCATCACCCTCACAGTAAAGAATTTCTTCCTGTTATCTGATCTAAATCTACCCTCTTTTTGTTTAAAACTATTACCCATCATCCTATTGCTACACTCCATTATAAAGAGTCCCTCTCCATCTCTTCTGCAGCACCCCTTTAGGCACTGGCAGGCTGCTATAATGTCTGCCTGGAACCTTCTCTTCTCCAAGCTGAACAACCCCAACTCTCTCAGCCTGTCCTCATAAAAGAGTTAACATCCAGCACTCTGATCATCTTCATGGCCCTCTGTTGGACTCATTCCAACAGGTGTCTTTTCCTAAGGACATTTTCTAGTTGACGTAGTACTCAATGACATGTCTGTTGTATCTGCTTCTTAGAAACTATTTCAATTCTCAATAAAAATGTGTATTTCTTATTTCATGACAAATGTAGAAATACAAACTAGTCTCTTACAGTCCACTATGATAAAGTTTACCTTTCTTTCCTTAGAAAAAAGGTTATTTCTGGTATGTTTAGGAACTATGAAACTTTAATTATTACTGTATATTTTGTAATTCAGTGTTTTGGAATGCAGATATCATAGAATCATAGAATCATCTGAGCCGGAAGGCCCAGTGAATCTGTCTATTCACTAATACTGAAAAGAATATTTTGCAAAGAAATGATTTATTAATACATAAATTAAGTTGTAATTATACTTCTAGCTGCTGAGGTGAACCACTAGGCTGTACATTCTAACTTGGAAGGGCAGGGAATGAAAAATTTTCTATCAGCTCTTTCTTCATTATGTGGTTGGACTCAATAATCTCAAAGGTCCCTTCCAACCACTAAGATTCTGTGATTCTGTGATTCATTCAATAAAAAGGTAACTGGTTCTGAATCTTATAATTTGCTTTATGTCACTTTTTGGAACAGTAATTAGTAGTAACTGGTATTGATATATAGTATTGCTATATAGTCAGCAGTAACTTATTTGTCACGAGCTTTAAGAAAACATCATCAGAATGTCTACTGTGAGCTATGTAACAAAGCATAATACAGGAGCAGAACAGTTATTATAGCTAATCTGATTCCAGTTCATTCTTTTGTATGGAAAGGAACAATGAGGAATATTTTAGAAAAAAGATTAATATTGTAGCAGTATTTATGGATTTATTAAATCATATACTGGATAGAGGCCTTTAAAAATAAGGAAATAGACACCACTCAGGAGCCATACTAAACCATATTTTCTATTATTTTGATTATCTTGTGCTAAAAAGTTCTAAGTGCTTTAAAATATTTTCTAAACTGAATAAAATGATGGATCTCAGTCTACCAGAGATAATAAAGTTTTATCTGCTGCAAGGTTCAACTGTTTCTGAAGGAGAAAATTGTGAAAGTAGTCATGTAAGACAATGAAAACCAACTGAAAGACTTGACATGAATTTAGGACAGTGCACATAATGTAATGTTGCTGCATATGGATTTGGTTTTTTTAAATAAACTGTAGGGCCATATATTGATATAATCTGGGCAACATGACTGAGCTGCAGATTGATTTGGTTTACTATTTCCACCCATTACTTCTCTTCTCCCCTCATATATTTGTGCATCTTTTCTCAACATTGTGTTCTCTTCAGAACATGTAACTTGTGTTTTTAATTTGCTGTTACAATAAGCAGCACTCATCAGTTGGTCATCTAAATAATTATCAGATGTCCAAGCTATCTTGCAGAGAAAGTATCTGAATATTTTTTTTTTATTTTTTTTATTATCATACCAACTTAATTTTATTTCTTTCAGGACTGATCTTCAATCAGCTAGACTTTATACCCAGTTTTCTTCAGGAAATTCAAATGAATTGCAGCACCAAATAAAATGCAAGTCAACTGTCTCATTTACAGTCAAGCTGAATTTAAAAATTTGTAATGATCTCCTGTACTATAATTCATTATAGATTGCCTCATTTTTCAAGGAAATGTGCTATGCTTCTTGGCTTAAAAGAAAAATAATAAAAGAAAGAAAGAAAAAAAAAACCCCACAGAATAATGTAATGAAGTTCTTGAGCCTTCTTGAAGTAGCAACTGTCGCACAAGATTTTCAAATCAAATGCATTTGCATAGCTAATAATGGCTTTCACTAATTTAGGGTAGGAATTGCAGAGGTCACAATCATTTTAATCCAATCTCTTCTGTGCAGTAACAATGTGTGTCCTGTTTTATATTACAATAGCTATAACACTTGTATTAACAGAGTTATACCTCATTTAATGGCAGATAGGTATCCCTAAATACAGTCAAAGAGCTTCAAATTAAACTCAGAAGTAACCTTCCCTTTTTTTTTTTTAGATGGTTCTTATAAAGAGTATGATCATAACCTTCAATAAGTGATGCTGTGCTTCAGAACTAACCTTTCCATTGATTGCGGAGTATAAGCTGCAGTCAGATTGAAAACTGAATAAAAAGGTTGCAATATAGATAACACTGCTCTTCTGTCTTTCATTTCCTATAAACCCATCTGTATTTGAGCCTGCGGGGTGAACTGATTGAAGCCTGTGGTGTTTCATCTACTTTCAGGAACTCAGAATAACCAATTATATTTCTTGTGATAAAGAATCAGAGTGGCAAAAAAGTTCATCTATGCAGGATGAGCGAGTACCTCATTAGAGCATCAACATTGTGCAACTAAGAACCAGTGGTTATAATAAATGTCTCCTACAGCATATGCCTTACAGGTTTTAAGCAGTCTACATATGGACATACCCATAAATAATTAAATTATATATTAGAACATTAAAGATTATGTACTGTCGTGCATATTAAGAAAGATAATATAATATTGGAGGTTTGTTTTTTTTTTTTACTGATGCTTTTAGACTTTTGTTTCTTACATTTTGGAAAACACATACATGAAGTACAAAAGACCTAAGTCAATATTACATATAGAAACCAATATTCCTATATTAAAAGTACCCTTAATTGAAACCTGATTCTTGGTAAATTGTCCCGATAACAAGGAGCATGTGGATTCCGTGATGCATTACACAGTTCTGGCAAAAATGTTTCAGAAATATCCTGGCTTTATATCTGGACAAGCTGTGGGTGACTTCTTCCCTCTGTGTGCCTTATTTCATTTGGGAGGAGATGATGGAGAATAGAGAGGAAGGGTCTTATTACCTTTGAGGAAAGTTACAATGTTTGGCTTTTTTTTTTAATGTAAGTTGACAGAAAGAACATTAAAAAAGATTCTTCAAAGAAAGAACCATTGTACAACAGGAAAAAGTGGCTGCATCAATATTTTATGACCCATTTTGCATGAAATCTGATGGAAGTTTTGAGGATTATTTTGTTGGTTTGTTAGTTTTGGGGTTTATTTTTGTTTGTTTTGTTGTGTTTTGTTTTGCTTTGTTTTGTTTTAATTTTAATAAAACAATTATCTGTCTTCAATATCTTCTATTTAAATAAGTTTGTGGAAGAGAAATCACATCAGGTTAGAGATATCAACTCAGACATCATGAATGCCTGCATGCTGGACAATTTCCTAGGTACTCCCCATTAGCCTCAGTCTTGTTTGCTAACATAAAGGAATTTCTTTTAATCAAAAAGCTAAACAGTTCCAGACACAGCATGCTACTGGTAGATCAGATCCAAATCCATGTGAAGTGTCCAGCCAGCAGTAGCAGGAGATTGCAGCAGACAGACATCTGGAGAGAGGATATTACATTGGTCCAGAGTCTAACCAAGAGACAGGGCTGGAGACAAGCTACCAGCTACATACAAGAGATCCATATAAGAAATTAGCTGTCTAGAGCACTACAGGGCTGTAGATTTAGCATCTGGGATGCTAAGATAGAGAGAGGGACAGAGATGAGGCTACAATGAGGGTCCAAAGGGTCCAGAGGGTCCATGCATGTGACAGGGTTGGAGAAAAGCCCACCTACAACACCTTCAATAGGTCAGGACTTAATGATCCTGCTTGAGCTGAAATGGGGTCCTTTGCCATGGCCAGGGTTGAGAGGAAGTTCCAACAGAGGCTTAGAAGAGGCAGTGACTGGTTTTACTGCCCTCAAACCCTTCCCCCATATACTGAGCAGGTATTGTCCTCCCATCTCACAGAGTTCTGGACTCAGAAGGGATGTGCCGAACAATGATCTGATTGCTATGGTGCATCAATGAAAGGGACATGGCTCAAATTCGAGCTCAGAACCAGGTCAGGATCACAGCGGGCCATAGTGTCACAACAGGGCCATGGCAAAGGGTACTTGGGAGTAGGATAGGGAAAATGGAGTTGAAAGAGAGACAGGGTAGAGTCTAGAATCTGGGACAGGAACATGATACTGGGGACTTGGAGCTGTGTCAGGACCCTGACAGGAACAACATATGGCATTTGGATCTGGGCAGGGCATCCAGGCTGTTCCCGATGTGCCTTGGGAGGAAAGGCTGAGGTGTTCAAGCTGCCCCTAAGGAGCCCTGAGTTCAGGTAGGACTGGGGAAAGAGAACTCACTCAGGAACCTGGGACTGGTCAGTGGTTTGGGTCTATGGGGAGATCAGAACTTTGGTCCAGGTTGTTCACTTAGAGGATGCCACAGATGCAGGGTCCTGCACTGTTGTGAGCCAGTCCCCATGGTATCTCAGGTATCTCAGAGACCTGAGCTGAGTGCCAGAGCACAGCCAGGGTCGAAGGTTCCTTCAGGGCTGAGCCAAAAATAGTGGAGACCCCATGGGTGGCTGTACCTTCCTGAGGGGCACTGTCCCGTAGAACCTGCATGTGACAGTACCAAAGCCACTAATGAGGCCTACCAACACCCCTTCACAATTTTGGCAAGTATTGAGCTGTGACAGGGATCAGTTCCCACCAGGAGCACAGGGCTATCAAATGGCAAACTGATAAGTCCATCCAAGGGACCGGGTGTCAATGATTGAAGACAAGTTAACTGCATTGTAGGTCTGAAGTATCTGTCCAGGAGACACAGATGGAGACAGGCACACCTACACCAGGTACCACCAGGCCTGGGTCAAAATATATACTGGGCCCATGGGAACACAAGGTGTGCGGGGACTCAGTTGAAGGTGGCCAAGGGCTATTAAGATCTATTTGGTGAACTTCAGACCCTGACATGGATGTTAAACTCTACTTTTGTTTTGAGTTGTTTGTCTAATACTGACATTTCTGCAGTGATTTTTCTATAGGCAAATAGATTTTCCCATGGAAAAGCCTAGGTTTGCTTTTTGCCTTCAAAACTGAAATCTCAGGTATTTTAGTAAGAACCATTGGTTGTGCAGCTTGTGACAGCACATATATTATAGTTACCCTGACATCTATGAACACCTCTGGTGCTCTAAAATACTTTTAAAATTAGCTGTAAAAAGCAGAATAGAATGTGAGCACTATTCTGACCTTGGAAGTGACTGGGGTTTTATAGCTGGGTGACTGACACATGAGAGAACTGAGGATATAGACCCTGTCCACAAAAATTATACCTCTGGACAACCTGACAGAAACTTGACAAGTACACTTTTGCTCTTAATGTATGTTTTCTTGCTAAGAATTAAACTTCTGTATTAGTAAAGTGAAGTTTAACAATGTAGAAGGAAATATGGTCGTCCCAGAAAGGTCAAAGGAAAGCTGGATGAAAGCTGGATGAATTTCAGAGGTTCAAAGATGCAGTAGTGAAGCTGGCAAGAATATGTTCAAAGTCCAACAAGTACTTCTATCATCTCTTTTAGCTACAACATACAATATTGAAACTCGCAGGAATCTTGCCTGCTACCATATAATGAAGGCTTCCTGTAAAACTTAGGCACAGAAGGGCTATCAGAAATACACAATTTGGATTTGAATTTAACTAAATTGGGACAAACTGGAAAAAGGTAATTAGGGGTGGGGTTTTTTGAGAGGAAACAAGGCTGGGGAAAGGTAGGGACCAAAGTGGATAACAGAAGTACAAATATAGAAAATGGAAGAGAAAGGGGAAGAGAAGGGGCTAATCATATGTTAACAAGCTGCTGACCAGTACACTTGCTTGATTGAGCCCTGCATCTGATCACTGCAGACTGTTTTACCTTCTTATTATACTATATTATCTCTATCTTCTGTGAAATTTCACTCTCTGTTCTCTGTGTGTACGTACCTAGATGCTAGCACCTGGAAAAGTGGACACAGATCACAGGGAGTTTGTAAGTTGGACATGCCTGCAGCTGTAGAGGCTGGACCATACTCTTCACTGGGGAGTTTCAATACTGTATGTGTTTATGTGTTTTCACCAGTGAACTCCAGTCTTGACTACCAGAGAAAACAACAGCACTCTCTGGCTGTGTTCATGTATGTGGGAGCTCTAGGTGTTTATGTGTGCCAGGATGATACTGCTTTGCTGCTGTGTTAGTTTTTGTGGCCAGACACACTGGTGGGGAGCGTGTGTGTGTATGCATTCATGCACCTCTCCAGATTCATCCCTGGAATATGTGTTCAGTCTTGCTGTTGCCCAGACCTACCAACAGAAAAAGCAGCAGCCACATCCATATCACTGAGATGGGAGAAATCTCTTGGGACTGAGAGTGCCCAAGTTTCAGTTCCAGGGGTGTGGGAATGCAGAATCCCCACAGACCAAAGTCCAATGCATATGGTAACTCCCTTGACAGGGTTTGTTCTTGATTGTCTGCTCTAAAGCTGAAGGAGCTGGATATTCAGACAATATAAGGTCTGAGATTGTCAGCAGAAGTTTCAAAACTAGTCAGACAGGGAAGATAGGAGTATTTGTTTAAATAATGTAAGCAACCCAAGTGCCAAAAGAAGTTTTCTCGTAAAGTTTTCTGATGCTTCTACTTGGCACACAGAATCATAGAATTAAAGAATCACCCAAGTTGGAAGGGACCTTTAAGATCATCTAGTCCAATCATAAAAAAACAAAAAAACAAAAAACCAAAAGAACAAACCCAAACAACCCATTCCAATGTCTGATAACCCTTTTTCACTGAATTTCACTAAATTTTTTAGAGTTGGAAGGGACCATATAGATCATCTAGTCCAACTTCCCTGTTGAAGCAGGATTGCCTAGAGCTAGAGCATATTACTCAGGACTGCATCCAGGTGGGTCTTAAAAATCTCCAAAGACGGAGACTCCACGACCTCCCTGGGCAGCCTGTTCCAGGGCTCCGTCACCCTCACTGTGAAGTTAAGTGAAGAAATTTCAGTGAAGAAATTTTTCCTAATATCCAACCTGAACCTCTCCTGACACAATTTGAGGCCATTTCCTCTTGCCCTATTGCCTGTAACTTGGGAGACCTACCCCCACCTCTCTACAACCTCCTTTCAGGTAGTTGTAGAGAGTGATAAGGTCTCACCTCAGCTTCCTCTTCTCTAGGCTGAACAACCCCAGCTCCCTCAGCCTCTCCTCATAAGACTTACTCGCCAGACCCCTCACCAGTTTTGTTGCCCTTCTCTGGACCTGCTCCAGCACCTCACTGTCTATTTTGTGGTAAGGGGCCCAAAACTGGACACAGTACTTGAGGTGAGACCTCACAAGTGCTGAGTACAGGGGGATGATCACCTCTGGGGTCCTACTCACAATGCTATTCCTGATACAGACCAGGATGCCACTGGACTTCTTGGCAACCTGGGCACACTGCTGGCTCATGTTCAGCCTCCTGTTGACCAACACCTCCAGGTCCTTTTCTGCCAGGCAGCTCTCAGGCCATTCTTCCCCAAGCCTGTAGCGCTACCTCGGGTTGTTGTGACCCAAGGGCAGGACCCAGCACTTGGCCTTACTGAAACTCATCCTGTTGCTCTCAGCCCATTGATCCAGCCTGCCCAGAGCTCTCTACTCTCCAGCAGGTCAACACTGCCACCCAACTTGGTGTCATCTGCAAATTTACTGAGGGTGCACTTGATCCCCTCATCCAGATCATTTATAAAGATGTTAAAGAGAACCAGGCCCAGTACCGAAGCCCTGTGGGACACCGCTTGTGTCCGGCTGCCAACTGGATTTAATTCCATTCACCACCACTCTCTGGG
>BJBW01001945.1:0-29545 GCA_004320125.1 Scolopax mira
GGAAGTCATCCTGCCCCTCTACTCTGCCCTGCTGGGGCCTCATCTGGAGTACTGTGTCCAGTCCTGGGCTCCCCATTTCAAGAAAGAAGAGGAAAGAGTCCAGTGAAAGGCTGCAAAGATGATCAAGCGACTGGAACATCTTTCCTATGAGGAAAAGGTCTGTTTAGCCTGGATGAGAGAAGTCTGAGGAATTTCGTCAATGTTTATAAATATCTAAAGAGCAGATGTCAAGAGGATGGGGCCAGACTCGTTTCAGTGGTGCCCAGTGACAAGCCAAGGGGCAGCAAGCAGAAACTGGAACACAGGAAGTCACGTCTAAATATAAAGAAAAGCTTCTTTACCTTTAGGGTCCCAGAGCACTGGAACAGGTTAACCAGAGAAGTTGTAGAGTCCACTCTGGAGATATTAAAAACCTGCCTGGATGTGTTCCTGAACAGTCTGCTCTAGGTGAACCTGCTTTGGTGGAGGGGTAGGGAGCGTGTCGTACGGGGACTGACTTGACTAGCTGCTCTCTGAAAGTCCCTTCCAACCCCTGCCATTCAGTGATTCGGTGATTTTGTGAATTCCATATACAGCTGCTCAACAATTGAAAAATACCTTTAAAATTTTCTAACAGCTGTTTCACAGCAGTGTTGGTGGTCATTCCCTGACATTAGGTGTGTGACAGGGGGACGAGGTACTAAGAACAGGCAGTGCCAGCACTGCCGTAAGTTTTCACCAGCTGTACAATAAAAAGTTCAAAAGACTTTGTATGTCAGTAAGTCCTTCAAGTTCACCTTTTCTTTCACATTACTTGAAAGGGTTGCAAGTCTTTTAATTGCCTGAATTTCTTGGGTCACATTATACCAATTTCTACTGTTCATTTAGGCAGTTCTCACTGTTTACTTTGTAGAGGTTTTCTGGCTACTCAGTTTTTAAACTCTACAAATCCTATTTTAAGTACCTCAGTCTCCTGCCTTTGAGGGTAATTTCACCTTGCTCCTGTTCCTGTTCTTTTCAAAGTTACTTTTTCCATTTCTTATGACTCTAGGGCTTTTTTTTTGGCCTCATAGCAGGATAAGCCTTATTTTGTATACATTCCTGACCATTCCTGTGATTTTTATTCCACAGACTTTGGGTACCAATAGCTTCTCTGGAGACTTTATAACAACAAAAAAAATGTTTTAACAAGTAGTAATTTCATGGAGAAGCAAAGCAAAGTGTCCAAAAGAATAGGATTTGAAACACAGCTGGTGCAAAAGCAGAGATTCTGTTTTCATTAAAACTTTTTGAGGTCTTGACATTTATTTAATGCTGGAACAAATATTCACTCTTTTGAAGGTTGTAGTGTCCATTTTTTGATTGAAAAGGTTGGGTTTACAAATGTGCTTAGGCTTCCTAGTCAGCCTTGGCAGGTTAATCAGCTTTGGCTGGGATAGAGTTAATTTCCTTCATAGCAACTCATAGAGTGCTGTTTTGGATATGCCACCCCTGCCTGTGAGCAGGCTGGGGGTGCACAAGAATTTAGGAGAGGACAAAGCCGGGTCAGCTGATCCCAACTAACCAAGGAGTATCGTACACCATATGATGTCATCCTTAGCAATAAAAGCTGCAGGAAGAAGAAGAAAGAAGGGCATGTTCAGAGTTACAGAGTTTGTGATGGACCCCTGCTTTCCTGGAAATGTCCACTGATGGGAAGTAGGGAAGGAACCCCTTATTTTGCTTTGCTTGTGTGCACAGTTTTTGCTTTGCCTCTTAAAGAGATATTTATGTCAACCCACAAGTTTTCTCACTTTTACTGAGTGAGAGGCTGTGTGGGACCTAGCTGCTATGTGGATGAATCCTCAAAAGCAGGTTTTACCAAACTGCCACAACAGAGTCTACTGAAATATAAAGGGCTTTATGGAATGCCACTGTTTTTTCAGTCTTCAAATTCATACTTATTTTAAAGCACTGGTTTACATACCTATTTTAAGTCTTTCTAGCTCAGGATGATAGCTAAAGAAGGTTACTTGTTTTACATTACTTCAGTCTTGTTTTTCAGACTATTTCAATTTAAAATGCTGTTTCCCAAGACAAATCCCTTCCAAGTTATTTGTTCTCCTTTGCTTTTCTGAAGCTTTTCCAGTTCTTGTCAAGGAGGCTTTAGCAGTCAGCAGGAAATGGAAGCCAATGCTTCTGCCTTTGACTCTGGACAAGTGGCTCTAAAGTGATGGGCCTGTCTTTTCTGCCTGAACACATGGAAATGCCTCTTTGCATAAACTCATATAATCATGCAGATAAGGCAGTCCTAGTAGCAGGCCAAGCTAACATAAATTCCCACAGGACAATTATGTCAGTTAAAATGCAACACTTGATATAAGATAATTATATGGAAGACAGTAATATTGTAGAATACCTACCTCTAAATGCTTTGAATCAGCCATGTCTATTGGGACACCTCAGCATTTCCACAGAGAAACAGGTCCTTAAAGGCAGCTTGAGTTAAAGGCTCAAAATGAAAAGGCACACTGAATATATTCAATTTACACCATTTTAAGTTTCAGTGCTGGAGGCACTGAAGCAAGATTTTGTGGAGCAAAGATGCTCCCTATAGTGCAAAAGACTCTCTATTGAAATTACAGTTTCATTTTTGCTGATTTTCTGTGACTTTCATGCATCTGTCTTATTAATTATTTTATTATAACTCATGCAAAGAACTTTATTTTCCTTAGTTCTTGGTATTTCAACAACCTTTCTCTCTTTTGTCTTTATAGCCCTTCTTCTCAAGTTTAGCTGGATAATATGGTAACTTGTCTCTGGTTGGTTGGTTGTTTTCCTCAGACCAATGCAGCCCTTTTAAGTATATAATCTGATAGGTGATAGACTTATTCATAAGAGAGCTAGTCTCATTATTTTGTTTTGCACGTCTCAAATTACGGACAACTTATTTTTATATTACTTCTTGAGTCCTCTGTGGTCTCAAAAATTTATTGCTGGGTTTTTTTGATTGGGATAAAAATTCTACGTTAGAAAAAATATCATTTATCAGAAATATTTACTGCATTTTCCATATTTTGATCAATTAAAAACCAAAACTAAGGGATATCAGTGTGACATATTAATGTGTGCCATTTTGATATTATATGGCTAATGTGCAGTGTAAAGCATATATTTTTAATGTGAAAATTCTCCCTTGTCCCATAAAAGTCACTTGATGGCATGAATAGCCAGCTCAGCTGAGGACTGACCATAGATGTTGCAGCCCATTTGTTTTACTTCTAATAAAACAGACGTCTATTTAAAACTTGACTCCTCACCAATTAACTGTTGCCACAAATTTAAATGGATACAGATCCATGCTCTTAGATGGTATTTAAAGAGCACTGGAATTCACATACACACAGTCTGAGCAGATGTAAATCTCAGTAGTTACACTCAAGTCAGTAAGAGCATGGAGATTTATTTCCACTAGAGCTATGGCCCAAAGTGTTTGCCCTGGAGAGATTGCTATTTATGGACAGTGGCATAAAGCAATGAGAATTAAGGATGATCAGAATGTATCTCTTCTATGAAAAAACAGTCAGACGAAGGAAGAAGCTGGCTTGGAGCTGGACTGCTGGCAAATAGCAGAAAGGTTGGCATTATTTGAAATGAGTTATGAACTACTACAGAATCTCTAAACAAAATACAAAGTCATTGAAGATAAATGCAGGTTGCCCTAGACACTAAGGAGTACCAGAAAAGGACAGAATTAGGTGTCACAGTGGCACATGGGTAACCCAAGCGACTATATGAGGCTGTGGAAGCGTGATGCTTCCTGCAGGGGCAGCCTGCTGACCAGCATGCCAAAATGATTGCTGCCATAAATGTAGTTTTTGTCTTTTCTGTCAATTCCTGTGTCACATGTCCTCTAACACCAATGGCTATGACCTAGCATGGGAGGGTAACCAAATCTTACGTTCTGGATACCACAAAAGGAAGACAAATAGGGATAGTGATTTGTTGACAGATTTATCGGAAATGTGAATCTGCCCTTCAAGTATTTGCTAATTATGGACAGCACTAACACTTTTTAAAAGGGTGTGTGCTTTTCTTGTTTTATTTGGAGTTTTCTTTTGATAAATTTATAACACCTACTTTTCTACTTTTGTTTAAAACTCAATCTTGAAGGAAAACTTAGTATAAAAAATACAAAATTTTCATTAATTTTGATATATGAATATAGATTAAGGTACATTTATACCCATTGCATTGATGCTCCAAAAGGCTTATAAATACCTATCCTTTTTATAAAGTTTTTATAAATTATGTTTCTGAATCCAAAGTATTCTCTCTAATTTATCTTATTTATAATTTTTTACTCATTCAAATGGTTTTATTCATAAATAAGAATAATTTTCCTGGTTTATGAGATACACTATCTTTGCAGTCCTGCACACTTTCAGATACAGATATTTCACAGCACTGCTTCTCAGCAACCTAACTGTTTGTCTTTCCAGCCTTTCCTTATTATCCTCTTTCTTAGAGTTTGCTTTACAGATGCTCCGTGTCATAGCAGAAGCAGTATCCATGTTGTACGGTTGTACTCTAATGATACTTAAGCAGTTCATTTTGGTAACCATGTGGTTTACAGAAGAATGACTCAATGAATGTAGCATGAATGTAGCACTCTCAAGAGTTAGGTGCATAAAACCTCCAGACCTTTGTGAAATAAAGCTGTGTTTCCCACTCATTTAATTTATTCTCATTAGCACATTGCTCATTCTTCACCTAATCATTTTCTGGTATTATGAAAGCATGGCAAGATGTTACTCTAATCTTGATAATGATCACTTTATTTACACGTAGCAGTAGTGTCTTAGTCTGCTACTGAGAATGTGTTTTAACTGTTGGGATGTGTAAACTGGTTCATTTATTTTGTGAATCACAGTCTGAACATACATTTAAATTTAAACTTCTGATTGTATTGATAGTGTAAAACCTTGTAGATCTGCCTGTGTTTGATTAATTTGCTTTAGAAATAATCTCTAACTCTGGACTTCATTCAAATGTGAAAAAAACTGATGTCCAACACATGAAACATTTTTTGACATGGAACTTTCTCCTAGCCAGATGTGGTGAGTTGATTGGAAGGTCTCATCTTAATGAATTCAGTTTTGTACTCTTTCATTTACCCTGGGCAGTTAGAATATCTATTAAAAAAAAAAAAAGTCAACAAGAAAGTCTGGTCCAACATTTATTTGGATCAAAAAAAAGTAGCAGTAGAATTATACATCTGTATGAAAAAAAAAAAGTTCTGGAGGACTGATAGTGACTCTCAAAATTATTGAAACAGAAGACTTCTGTTATAGCCAGTGTCTTTTTTTTTTTAAATTCTGGTAGTAGTCTTTTCCCTTCTGAATATTTACTGAGCAGCTGAGAAGTTTATTACAATGTATTGTAAAATTTCCCTCATTTGGTTGAAAACAAAAATCAGATCAGTGATTGGTTGCAATCAGTGAAGGGCTTGTTGTTTACTTGTTTGTATACTTTACCACAAAAAGGTCATATCAATCCCCTGCTACATCACACAGATTAAGAAGATTTTCTAATATGCTGGTATTACCCTTTTTTACATTTCGTGACCAATTTTTACTCCTCTAAATTGTGATAACTGAAGGAACATGCCAGCTTTGTGTTTTAAACTGTACTTTACTTTACTTTAGATTCTTTTAAAAAGCTTAAACCCTGCAGATGATGCTATTACACTGGCTATTACAACATAGTGTTAGTTGAAATATTCCTGTGCCTTCTTTCAGCATTCATTCATATGTAAGCCAGGGATCTGAAGTATTAGATTGTCAGTGTTAGACACATAAGTTGTTATGGAATCCTAAAGTCCATTATTTTATGATGTGTGACTAGGTAGGTCACCACTAGGTAACATTTATAGTATGTATCTTCGCAGTTGTCTTACAGTTAATTGAAAACATCATATATATTTGTTGTTCAATATATAGGTTATTTGCTTTTAATTATGTAGTGTATTGCTAGATAGTATTGAAAGCACCATATCAAACAGATTTTTCCCCACCTCACGTACTCTGCAGCAGGTTAAGTATGAATATCTGTGCAAGTAATCTAAATAATCCATTCCAAATTTGTAGACATAGTACTTAGGGACATGATTTAGTGTTAGGTTTATGGTCTTAAGGGTCTTTTGCAACCTAAATGATTCCATGGTTTTACATTTGGGCTTTGAATAAACTAAGCCCATGTGACTCAACATTATATTTCCAGCTTCTCTTTTTTTAACAAGATTTGTATCTGCTGTAATGTTTAGTGTATTATTGATGAAGACTATTTTGCTGCGGAAGAGTTAGGTGTATTAAACTTCAGAACACAATGTAGTAGAAAATAGCTGTACAGCTTTAAAATATTTAGCTTAACAGCAACCTTTAACCCTGTAGAAAAACCTACACTTTTCATAAAATGATAAATAATTCATGTTTTCCCTGTGGTGCTTTATAAAATATAAATGACTTTCTTCCCTCCTTGGGAACATACAGGATAATTTCCATTTATAGAATCAAATTACAATGCAAAAACAATGTCAAAAAAGCTTTTCTGGTCAAAAGCAGACTGAAATTCATTTAAGTCAGATAAATCTGTAGACAGAGAGATTCTAGCTCCCTTGTAGGTAAATTCCCTATAGTTGGAGCAAATCACAGTCAAAAATGTTCTGTCACATTTAAGAGAATCTGCTCCGTTGAGCTGGTTTCAGTAGAGATACTAAAGAGAACCCACCCCATAAACTACACAGGAATACTTCCACTTTAATATTAGCTGAATTTGAATAGTTATCATCCATGAAATGGTAAGCTTTTTTTAGAAATGGCAATGGGAGATATCACTGGAGCGAACCTATTTTGTGAGGTGGAGTGTCTACCCTTGGGATTAAAGATGTGACCAGTAATAACATGTTAAATTCAGTGAGGAAAAATGGGAACAAAGTCCAGAAAGAGAACTATTTGAATACAATGGCTTTTAGACTGGAGAACTAAATTAAGAAGGTAGACTTCTACACAGAGTTAGCAAATACAGTGAGGTCCCCTTGGTGGGACTGAGGTGGACTCTCATGCTGATGTTTCCTGATCCACCAGAAAGGAGAGTCTAATTCTGTCCATGGCAACCGAGAAAGGATTTGGAACATGTGACTGGATTAAAGGACAGGGAACAGCCGCCGTACCTCCTGCAGGACTCGTTTGAATTTAGAAGTCATGGCACAAAGGACTAAATGATTTACTCGCCTGTCTGCAGGTGTGAAACTTAAATAGCTTGTTAAGTACTTGTTGTTTAGTGGGCTTTTTAAAATTTTGATTTCCTTGGAATTTGTGTTTCTCAGCTCCTGTCTTCTGAATTTTGAGATTTCCTGAGGCAGGGAAGCCCAACAAGGAAGGAAGGAAGGAAGGAAGGAAGGAAGGAAGGAAGGAAGGAAGGAAGGAAGGAGAGGAAAGGGTAAAGGAGGAGGGGAAGAAAGGAATGGAGGTGAAAGGGAAGAAAAGGGAATGAAAAACAGAGGGAATTAGCACAAAGTACAAAACCACTAGCTTTGAGCTGCTCCAGTTATTGACTTATGATAGCATTATTTTTTTTCTTAAATTTTGTATTATGACACTAAATGTCCAGAGACTCCTGGATGGACATTGATTAAGCTACCAAAAGTGGTACTAACCATGCAGTGTTGCACTGTCTCAGCTGTGAAGTTAAACTTCATAGCGTAACCCATACTGCAGTTAACGATGCAAGCCACATGGGGGTGTGTAGAGAAAGCGATAAATGAAGACGACGCTTAAAAAGATATGATACAGTGAAATCACAAGGTGTGAGATTTCCTTCTTGACTCATTTTCCACTGCAGCTGGAAACCATTGGAACATCTTATCAATGACCTCCGGCTCTTTTCTAATGAAGCTGGCTGTCAGCCAGGCAAAGCTTGGCCACTGTGTGCCAGGTGAAATGTCTCAGGTCCTTATCAGTGATCAGCAGAGCACAGAGCCATCCCTGTTTAGGAGTGGCAGTTTCTAAATTCCCTGACAAATGAGACTGTCTGCCTGGGTGTTGAGATCTCTGAGTTTATGAGGGTGGTGGGCTAATCAAAATTCAAATGGTGTTGGGTGTGTGGTGGATGGAGAAAGATGCTGTCTAGCTGTCGAGGCAGCAGTGGTTTAGGGGAGGCTGTGGCCAAGCTAAACCTCTTCTTTACTCATTCATTTCACAGGTGACTTATGAATTACTCTTACTTTACTGGTAGCCACAGTTTGTTTAATACTGAAGTGTAAGTGAAACTGAGTTTACATGAAAACATTTTGTAATTCGGGTGGTGCATTAGAAGCAGATGAGATAGAACTGCAAATTCAAAGGTCACTTTGTATATTGAGTAAAAAGAGACCTGATGCTGCCAGCATATGTTCCTTATCCGAAATGGTATTTGAGTGTTGCTTAGCACAATGTTTCAGTAAGCCTACAAACTCCTTCTGTTCCTAATAAATTACTTATTGCCTCATGAGCTTTTTTTGCTGTCAGTGTCAAAGTTAGCACATATAAAGTTACCTTCATTAAAGCACCAAGATAGTATGCATGGAGTGGAATAATGCCACATGTAAGCAATTTAATGGGCTCCCATTCCCTTCTTCCATTAGTAAACCACTTTTTGCGAAAAAAGTAGGCAGGCTTCAAAGCATACAGCAGTTTCTGAAATACTGAAAGAATTCCGAAACTCTGAAAGGGTTCTTTTTCATTAGTGTTTGCAACACAAGCAAGCTTGAAATGTGTTGTGCAACGGAAGTTCTAAAATTCAATGATTTCAATGGACAAGAAACTCAAAAAGGCCTTACCAAAACGTTGTTTGTGATGCTTGATTCAGAACTGCTGTCAGAGCCTTCAGAATGAAATGTTTTATAGTGAGACAAAATGGGTCTGACAATATCTGATGAAAATCTGAGCATTGCCAGGAAGAAATTTTACTTTTTCCTGCTTTCCTAGATGACTTTCACTTAACCCCCTGAATCCTGTGTGAAATTCATAGATGGAAAATAATTTCTCTGTTGGAGGTGAGGTGAATGGGCAGCTTGCTGTAGTTTATAGCTTGACAGCGTGGTTATGGTAAAGCTGTGCTGTTCTGTCACCATCCTATTGGTGAGGAACAACGATTTTCCTCCAGGTTAGGTGTTGGGTGGGGCTTTAGGGCTGCTCATCTGTACAGAAGGCATAGAAACAAACATAAGCTAAGCCTCCAAAGAGGTTCCTGTGAAACAATGGGACCATCCAGATAAGTTAGCTTCCTGGACAGTGAGAGACTTTTGGTACAAAAGTCATCTTTTAGGTTAGGCATCTAAATGAGAAAATACAGATTAATTGCTTGATTTAGTGGTGTAGGACATACTGAAATCATTCCATTCTGTTTATAATAGCTTAAGTAACTGCACCTTGTTGCTATCAATAGGGCCCAATCCTAAACTACAGTAAGTCAGCCTACCAACTTCAAAGTCTCTAGTCCTCAGTATTTCACATAAGTGAGAAATGATCCTTAGGGAGAACTATTGTCACAACTGCTTTTCTGAGAGATGGTCATATGTTGATGATAGAAGTTATGGTGATGTAAAGGCTGCAACACAAAAACTTCAGAAGATCCATGAGAGTATTATGTCCTAAAAAATGCCATGTGACCAAAACTGCATAAACCAAAACTTTTGATCTGACTGTTATGTGAAACATGGCATAATTCAGTTCAGAGTGTGTTTTATTTAAAACCTTTATTGCCCAATGGAGTTCAAACTATATTAACAATTGTTAAATATCACTGAAAGCATTGAGGTTTCAGAAATCTCCATTTCTGAAAATTTCATCCCTCCTTACTTCAAGCCCAGTTGTCAGAAGGGGTTTGAGATTTGGGTTGTTTGGGTTTTTTTTTTTTTCTTGTGATTAGATACCTTAGCAGTTGGAAGGAAATGCAAAAGTGAGTTTATTGCAGAAAGATTGGCATAAGTCTTCTTTAAATAATTGCTTGCAGGCTAACCCTGTCCTGGATGCCAAATTATTAGAAAAGGCATGTACCTGGAAGATGCAAGTTTTTTGTCCATTTTTAACAATCTTAAGTGTCTGGGGCCTGAGAGATTTGTGTCTGGCTTCTCTGCTTTTCATGCATCTTTTTAAATCAACAACGCTGCATAATTGTATGTAATGGTAGAAGGAAGGATCATTGTTTCAATGCATTTAGGTATTAGAGAAAACTGATCTTTATTACAAGAACAGAGCCAAGATCTATTGGTTGGAGAATGATACTGAGACTTCTTTGTCAAATGGAATTTATCAGACAAATAAGGCTTAGAATTAAGTACTAGATGGAATCCAAAACTTTTAAAATTAGGGATAGCAGATCAGTGAATTCCTTTCTCTATCACCACATCATAAAGTACTGTTTTAAATCAAATGTGTGATCAGAAACCTGCAAGAGTGCTTGTGATCCTCAAAGGAGAGTTTCAAAATTATAAGAATTTGCCCTACATTTGATGTCAGATACATCTGTTTTTAAATAACAGAACCCTGTGCTCACAGCGTGGCACTAAGGGGTTTGCCATGGTGCTGGGGCTGGTGGCTACAAAGGAAACTGCTGTCTTTAGAGGGGAAGTGTCCTTTTCTGGATACAGCCATTTGTGGAGGTTCACTACTACCCTTTGACAGCAGTGTTTTTTCCTATGCAACATTTATTTACATGAGCTGAGAGCACTGCCACAAACTCACTTCATATTTGTCATTTTCCTCATTTCTCACCTTTTCTAGAAGCTGTCTCCTCAGTTTTTTTTTCCTTACTCTTTGAATCAGCAGTTGCTTTTCTTTATGTAGGATTGCATGAGAGCTCTGGTATAAAGAAAAAAGTCAATTGACAAGTTAGAAAAGAACCATGATTTTCAAGCAATTTTGTTAAATTAAGTTATGGTTTACCATATAAAATAAATTCCTAATGTACTAGTAGTAGTAAAGGCTTAACCACTTCAAACTGTCTGGCTTAAATTTAGACTTTTCTGCTTTTGCTAGACGTCAGTATAGACTTGCTTCCTTTCTTGGGAGAAGCTGTGCCCACTCTAAAATACTTGTTCCTATTTATACTGTTGCAGTTCCAACAGAATATAGCTGTATATATCTATATCATCTATACATATATCTAACTCTGAAAACTAGGGATTGCTGTGATAGGACTGTTTAGAAGACTGAAAAATCAGGCCAGCTTTAAACTCTGTTGAATTCATTCTTCAACAATGCACTTGGTGCTGCTGGGCAGCTCTTACAGAGCATTAATCAATATCTGTACATATACAAAACTATTACCTTAAACAATTGTATTCTAAATTAGCGGTGGGTTTTACAGTATTATGGAGCTGATACCATATAGTCCACATGGCTGGAGTCCCTGATGATTGCATGTCCTAAGGTCAAGGTGAGCAGGCTTGGGAGATCCTCAGTGAAAAAAATCAGAACTGAATTTGTTTTCTTTCTCAAATTCTCATTCCTCACACCTGTACTTAAGCTGTTGTCCTCTTTTCTGCAGTGGGGAGAGTTTCTCTTCTGCTTGCTGTTTTGCTTATTTTGATTTCTTTTGTCTTCCTCCTTATTTTTCTTGTGTAGCTTTACACACTCTTGCCTTTTGGATGATCACACTGCCCACATCCTTGTCTAAATTTGTAGCTGCCTCACAGTATTACAAAAAACTTACACGATATTGTTATACCATTTTAATATACCTATATACTGATTAGTACCATCTGTGATTTGTAGGTGAGACAGGCCTCTGCTTTTACAGTACTGAAACACCTATGAATATCCACTCCTTCCTCAAAGAGCTGCAGGGCTGCAGTTAGAGCAGAAAGATTTCTTTGGAATCCAGAATTTCTTTCCTGGGTAATATAAAGAGTGAGAATCGTCAGGGAATTTACTGTAGGAACAAGAATGTCTCTACCAAGAAATCTTTGTTAGAGTTGTGTGATTGTTTAGCAGGATGACTCTTTTGAGGAAAAATGTAAAATAATAGTTTATTAAACAGCAAAAATTTGCTGTTGACATTTTTGTTTATACAATTAATAAAATTTAATGAACTAAGCAGCTACAAGTATATTTCAAAATTGATATTTGAATATTGCATTTTGCAACTGAGTTTTCCTGTATCAAATTAAAACTTTTCCAAAATTTGCTCAAAAGAGACTTTATTACAGCTCTCAGAATTTTTTCTCCCGTTTTTATGTCTGGCCATCAAACTGAAAATTGCTTGCATGGCTTGGCTAGTGCAAAATTTAAGACAATAGATGCTAGCTGATCTGGTCCTTTAGCAAACGATTTCTACTACATTAAATATGACCAAGAATGTGTTTAATGAAGTGCTTATGACAGTACGTACAGTTTCAGCTCATGTTTTATTTAATAGAGGATTAAAATAGAGGATTAAATATTTGCATAAAATGAGCATAAACTTTGTGGAACTCAAAATCATTTATGTATGTTGCATTTACAAGGATTTTTTTTTTTTTTTGTGAAAGACAATGCCACCACAGGCAACAAAAGCGCAACCCAAAATGTGTGCAGTACACTGAATTCTGTAATAAGGTATGACCCTTTGTGTCCTCTGCTATTTTCAAAAGATGGCAACATTTTGAATGGGAGAATCAAGTTAATGAGTTAATTAGTTTGCAATCTATTTCTGTCCTCTGTAACCAAAAATATTCAGGATGACAGAAAAATGAGATGAAAGTTGCACTGTGCAGATTGATATGTTTTCTTTTTCTGCGTGTGTGTGCTATAAATAAGCATGTACCACTTTAACTTCTCACCAGGGAATAAAGTTTCGTCATTTTCTACAAGTCAACGAGCATTGCACAAAGTGATGGCTATATACTATGACATGGTGGCTTCTTTGTGTTTTCCTCAGCAGTATTTTTTGTCACTCTGGTATTTTAGAATCATATTTACTTGGAAGTTGAAATTTGTCATAAGACATATGGTCCCTCTCAAATGATTGCCATATTATAAGAAATGAATGCCAAATTGTCATTCTGAACTTGCCATTTCACTGTACTGACTTGATTGTTAACCAAGAGGTTGGGCATCATAAGGACATTTTTCCTGCACTTATCTGGCAAATACAATGAAAAGGGCTGTTTTGAGGTGCATATGTCATAGAGGACATGGCCAGACTGGAAAAAGCCTAGATCCCAGTTCCTGCAGTAACTGGGATAACAGTTTCTGTGGTAGGTCTGCCATTGGCTGATTTTTTGTTTAATGTCACCCGTAATTCCTCTGAGATATATTCTCTGTCACCGTCAGTGCACCTGTCAGGAGGCATGCCTCTGAAAGTACAGCCAGAAGAAAACTACAGGTAGTAACCTACAGGGATGATGTGGCATAACTCATAGGTGGACAAAACAAAAAGCTAAGTCAGGTTGTCTATGAGAGCACATACCTCCCCTCACCGCAACGGGGCTGAGCCTGCTCTTGTGATTTACACAGGTGGAGTTAGAGATTTGACTGGGAAAAGAGGGAGGGATCAATGTCGTTGCCAGCACTTCATTAATGATCTGTGAGAAATGTTCATTAACTGCTCTGAACCATCATTCCATGTTGTCACGCCTCTGATGCTTGTGTCGTCCACTATCTGTAATATGTTAGACTCAAATGAAAAGAAATATTTTCACTTTAACAGGCTGTGAAGAGAAATAAAGTCCTGAGCAGCCCTTTGTGAGGGAAGCTGAAGCCAGAGCTTAGGGAGGGAGGTAGTGCCCTCTTCAGTGTTACAGGATGGTTTTCATGCACAAGCATAGAGATTCAGTGCCTCCATTTGAGATCTATTGCTTCGTCAGTCATTTCAGTGAATACTCTGACTTTTCTGGGTTGGAGAAGCAGAGCCAGCTATACTGTTTCCTCACACTCTGACCATTAACTAGCATGCTGTATGAGAAATTTGGAAATCAAATTTATGCTTACACTGGGACAGCTGTAGGATCTATGTTCTATTAAACCAGCACCAAAGACATGAAACCCTGAAGCTTGTCTGGGCCAGACGATACCAAGGCTGTGTTGTTCATACCCATACCCACTCCTCCTTCAGATTTTCTGAGCACACAGATGCCATGGGAATCTTTCACCTGCTCTCCCATTGTGCCAAGGCAACATCTGTAGTTTTCTAAAACACACTGAGTTCTCTGAATAGTTAAAAGTGCCATCAACAGGAAAACACGGTGATATTCCATACAGTATTTAAAACCTGTATCCTAATATTTGTTTATATTGTAAAGAAAACTGCAAAGAAAACATTGGTTCTTACTTAGAAATTAATATCTTGTTGCTTTTTTTAATGTTTTGCAAGTATATAAATGGCAGTGTACTTTGGCTTTGGTTTTGACATCTAAATTATCCTGCAAAAAACATCTTTATTGACACTAAGCTTTTTTCTCTGTATAGAAAGGATGGTAGTAATTACTCTCTCTGAGAGCCAGACTTTGTTCCTCAGACTAGCAGTTTTCTCTCCATGTTAGTCTCTTTATCTGGTGAATATAGGTGTAATACAAATGTGTTTTTATATGGGTAAATATTGGGAATACAGCAGAATGATAAGCGTCACTACCCATTGCACCTGTGAGAAGAAGTTGTGGCAGCCTTGACTATGTCAGGCTGCCAGATACAGCAACTCCTAGTATGTATCTTTTGCTATTTTAATTTACTGATATTTCTCTTTCTTTGCTCTTTTATTAATTTATCAACTTTTTAGGCATTTTCATGCATTCAGGCATTTGGGAAGAGAAAGCTGGTTTAGCACCTGACTTCCATCCTTGTAGGCTAATGGTCTGAAGTGGCCTTGCTGTGCTCCACTCCCCAAATCTTACTTCGTTTCCCTTTTGCATATTGGTGTGTACAATTTTTTTTTACTAAGTTTTGCTCACCAACATGATTTTCTCCCTAAACAAGTGCATGCTACTGCTTACGTAATGGTCTTGTGCAGTCCCCTGTGGGCTGAATGTGAATTATTGAAGGGCCAAGTTGCATCTGAGGCAAGAACTTGCTTATTGTGAACAAATACATGGGTTTTTTTGGGATCAAATCAAGTACCCAGAAGAGAAAATCCTCTTATGACACTGCTGACTCTTGCACTGCTTTTGGTAATGATAGTCAGAGTTTAGCAATATCTGCTAATACGATTGTGGGGTATATAGGTTAGGGCTTTATAAAAGCAGCTCCTGAAGGTCATTCCAGACCAAATAGCTCAAGTTACTGGTTTGCAATCATCTCATCATCATCATTTCCTTTGATTTCTGCTTTCAATTTGATAACCTTTCTCCAGGTTCCCTGACCTGGCTTATCTAGCCCTACATATTCTGTTATCTTAAAACTGTTCAATTTAACTGCCTCTTTTAGGAGGACTGCTGGCTTTTTTGCTTTAATTTCTTTCATGTTTTCTTGAAATTGTACTAGAAAAAACATCACATCTGAGTATTTTTTTTCAATTTTGTTTCTTTTATCTGAATTGCTTAACCACTCTTCTAGTATTTTTATGTAATTATAGCTTTATGTCTTGACTTCAGAGACATGTCTTGACTTCAGACACATTTCTTGACTTCAGCCTACATGATCTCTCACAACTGCTCCAGCTTTTCTCTATTAAAAGAACTTTCTAATTTTGACTGACAATGAGTATTACTGATCATGGGTGAAATTTGTGCTATCTCCTTATGAATGTTTTTTAACTCACACATTCTTAGTGCTTGCAAACAATCAGATGGCTCTTGGCAAAATTTTTTTCAAACCATCCACAGTAGGTTGATCTGTTCTCTGCAGGTTGATCACTGAGGCTGAATCATTGCAAGTCAGTAACTCCTGGCTAATTTGCTAAGTATCATGCTCTAAGGTAAGGATCTATTTAAAAATCTTCATTATTTTGGCTGCCTCACTGGAAAAATTTTATAAGCTATGTGATTTAAATTTTTGTAGATTACAAGTTTGTAGGGTGAGACATTCCCTTCTGCTTGCGGAATGTTTAGTATCTTCTCATCCTAGCCCTGGCTTTAACTGGATCACTTTGCTGCTGCTGCATCAGACCATAATAACTGCCTATAAAGTAACAATCCTAAGTGTGCAGAATACCCCTTTGAATGTGTGGTGGGGATAAACTGTTAAAATTAATTAAACCCTTATTCCTGTTACTCTCTTCAGTCATTTTGGTCAATCAGATCCTTACCTGGTGCTGATAAAATCCTATTTTAACTGAAAAGAAGTCCTAATCTGCTGCAAAGACTACTGAAATTAATGGAAAAAATTGTCATGATTTAGATAGTACAGCCTTTGGGGCATGCACTGCATTTTTAGTCAGGTTTGAATGGAGCTGAACAGAAGGAATTAATAGTGGCTTCAATTCCTTGGTTCCTTGATGAGCTGCCACAGGGCAAACAAGTAATTAGTAGCTGATGCCAGTAGTGTAAATGCCCACTTCAAGTAATATATGAGAAGACGTTATAGGGGGAAATATTTCAGTTCAGAGTACAATTTGTAAATGTCTTTGAAGAATTTTTTTTTTCTTAGGCAATGTTAACTAAAAATGTAATGAAGATGGCAGTGGTAAGATTGCATTTGACATGGTGAACCATCAAAATCTTCAATTCCTACAGCTTCAAATTCTTACTGCACTTATATCCTATAAACTTAGTAACCTCTTAATATTTTCCTGTGATTTAGTGGTAAATAATCACTCTGTAAGAGCTACTTAGAGTTAACAGCCTTCTTTCAATGACATTGTTTATCTTTATTAATTTCTCTTCCAAGGTTATTTAGAAGTCATATAGCAAGGTAGATAGAGATTTAGGAGTTCATTGATAAAGAAAATTCAGGCAATAGGATTTTCTGTACATACTCAGGACACTGGTGATGTGTGAGTTCATTGTGGAAGAAATTATTTCCTTCATGCTGGCATGCTCTGAGTCTTTTTGGTAGCTTCTAACTGGCTGTCAAAAAGACAAAAGTCATGTATTCTATGAGGAATGGAGGGACAGAATGGGTATAAAGTTTCAGGCTCAGATGAGAAAATTGAATACTTTTTCTTTAAGATATAAAAAATTACTTTAAAATACAGAAATTGATAAAGAGAGAGAGAGGAAGTGAGAATTTGTTCTGATCTGTGCCAGATCCCATGGAGTGATCCCCTGGCAAATTTAACAGAGAGCGTTAATTGGAAATTGATTAGGATTTTAAATTTTTTTTGAAATAAAGAAAGTTGCCCTCTTCTTCAGAGGACTGTGTGTGTATATTTGGTGTAAGTAAGTATGGAATGATTTTTGACCAAGCACATGAGAAATTGCTGCCTCTTCCACGGTATTCTAAAGGGCTTTCTAAAGGCCACTCAAATTGCAGCACCAGTTGTCTCTGCTGAGTTGAGACACCCATTCCTCTAGGCCTGGAAATCTCCATTTGACAAATCAAGGGAATGGAGCAGGTCTTTCTTTATCCTTGAATGTTTATGCTCTTTGTTGTAATGAGGTTTAGAAACCACAGGGAACAGCTTATCTTCCTCCAGTCACTGCTTTGTTCTCTGCTTCTTCCAACTGTTAATTGTTATGCTCCTTCATGTCTTTTTTACAGTTTGTCAGCTGTGTAGCTGATCTAAAGATCTTCCCAGATGATATTTTGCATATTACTCCTGTATCCTTATACTTGATCTGACTGGATTTATACACCTCAGGAAGAAGTCTTAGTCAGATGGTCAAGCCTCAGAGAATGTAGCTCTAGTTAATTTAAAAGCTGTTAAAACAATGTATCCGAAGAGCTTTTCTGCAAATTATTAGCAATATCCTTGTGTTGTCTCAGTCATCAGCCAGCTTTATGTCTGGTGATGAGGTACTGTACATATGCACAGCAGGAAAGTTGCCTGGCCAGGAGACCAGAAAATCTAAGTAGTCAGATGCAGTGCATACATGCTATTGTTAGTGGTTACATGAAGAGTAGAAACAAAGAATTCAGCCTCCTTCCAGGAATGAGTGGCTGCTTTTTCCCCCTTTCACAATTTCATTTTTGTAATTGTTAGGACTATGAGGAGAGAAGTCTGTTCTCCAGTTCTTCAATAGAGTGTTAGCACCTTGCTACTGTTTACGTGGCATGCCATAGTCCTAGTAACAGCATGTATACCATTTTCAGGATTAAGTAAAAGTTAATTTCTCATTTTTGCCAGATATTTGGTGTTTTCTTAATCTGTTTTAGTGACAGTTTTTAAGATTGTGGAAATCCATGTTTGTGTAAACACTTGTCTTCCCCTGTGCCTAAGACCAAATGATAAACCTATCTAGAAACTCAGATCCCAAAGCCATCATAGAATCATAGAATACCAGGTTGAAAGGGACCTCAAGAATCACCTGGTCCAACCTTTCTTGGCAAAAGCACAGCCTAAATGTCACACCACTCTCTCCAGCAGAATATTGAAAATGTTCAATGATGGGAAATCCACTACTTCCCCAGAGAGATTCTGCCAATGGTTGATTGTTCTCATTGTGAAAAATTTTCCTCTTGTGTCCAGTCAGAATATCCTCAGGAATAACTTGCAGACATTACCCCTCATCATTTTTCACATGACTCCTTGTGAAAAGGGAGTCTTCATCTTCTTTGTAGCCACCCTTTAAATACTGGAACATGGTGATAAGGTCTCCCCTAAGCCTCCTTCTGTCAAGGCTGAAAAAACCCAACTCTCTTGGTCTTTCCTCATATGGCAGGCTTCCCAGTGCCTTGATCATCTTTGAGGTCAGGGCCCATTGATCTGTATGGGTCAAGCTCCTGTAATAGTTTGCATACCAGTCCTTCCTTCTCGGATGGTGGGTCTGTGATTGCATCAACCTGGATTGTTGTTCCTATGGCCTGGGGGCCAACAGTGCTGTTAAAGACAGAGGTGATGAAAGTGTTTAGAAGCTGTGCTTTTTCAGCTTTGTTGTGACTAATGGTGACTAAATTCAACTCTCATGCCTAACACCTGGCCAATATTTTCTTTCTGTTTCTGCCTGTTGTTTACGTACCTGAAAAACCCTTTCTTGTCATTTTTGACACCTCTATCCAATTTAAATTTGAGCTGAGCTTCTGTTTTTCTAAATGCATCTCTGCAGACCCATACCACTACATGGCAATGCCCTTGTAGTTCTCAATGGGCATTTGTTGGCTTTCCCATCTCCGGAGCTATTTTCTTTTTCTGTCAATTTATGGTTTCTCATGAGACCTTTCTGAAGGGTGGGTATTTGAGAGGGATCCACCTTTTCTTTTGAATCCCTCTGTTAGTACAAATATCCCAGATATGCAATAACTATTTCCTAATTGGTGTGTTGAGTTTTGCCATGGACTTTCCTGTTGCCAAGAAAACTACTGAGCATGCAGAGATTGAACTATCCATGTCCAGAAGCCATTCATTAAACGGTAGCCATATTAAAAAAAAAAAATAAAATTCAAAGGTGCCAAGCTACAGCGTGGAGCTAGTGATCTGTGTAAGGCTAATGAGGATGTAGGAGAAAGGAGAGTCTTTGTCTTCCGGTGGTACTCCCCAGTTTTCAATTTCTTCCTTCAGGCTGTTGTGATTTCATGAACAAAGTATGTAGATCCTATAACTAACGTCCCTCAAGCGTTCTACTTCCAACTTTCATTCATTTCATTTCTACCTGGTCATTGGGACACAAAACATCACAGCAACAAGCAAAGTTTCATGTAATTCTGCTCATATGTTTGTGTTTCCAAAATGTTAGGTTAGCTGAAATAGCCTGGATGTTTGCCTGAAATTTGGGCTTCATCAATCATAAACTGCTTCTGGCATCATGTCAGAAATAAGTGGATGACTTCTGAGATGAAGGAAATCTGAGTTAATACATTTAATTCCCCTGGCCCCAAAAAATCTATTAATCTATAAACACAGTCATACATTAGCTGCCTCTGCTACAATATGACCAAGTAGTTGACAAATAATCTTTACATATGTAAGCTGTTAGCACTGGGGATGGTAGAGAAATCCTTTGTAATATGGGTGTGACTAGGAAGGCCCTCAGCATTTCCCCAAACTATACAGTTTAAAGGTCCTTATACAGAATTAGCACCTCTGAAGAGAAAGACTTGTGCCATGTAACTCATGTGTCTACCTCCCAGGGACTGGATAAAAGCTGCTGAGCACAGGTGAATTGCAAATGCAGCCATGGTGTTTGAACACCTCAATTATACAGACAAAAGAGGCTCCTTCCTGAGGAACAGGTATGATCCACAGCTTTGCTGGCTGTCCAGACAGGCAGGAGGGATGGACATGCAGGTCAGAATGCTAGAAACCAGTCCCTATCACTTTATCCAGAGACATTTAGCTAACTCAATGCCCGTGTTTGAAAATGAAGCCTCTCTATGCAGTACTGAAAGTCTCAGCTTTAATTTCAGCTATATGGAAAATCTTGACCTTTAAGAAGTGCTGACTTGACTGGTTGTCACATGACCGTTAGTGGCCCTAAGCTGCTGTTTTTTTGGTGAATTGTTTGGAAATGAGTAGAGAAGTGTCTGCATGTTGTCAGCTTAATTAATATAATTAATGTTAATATAATTATCCTTATCTTCTGGACTAAAACAATGGCTTAGCACAGAACTCACAGAGTTGGAGAGATGCTCTTCCAAAGAGCAATTAAACAAAGATTTTTATGGTTCCTGCAATGGAAAAAACAAAAAATGTAGAAACATCCAATTCCTCTTTGGAAAAGCTGTTAATGAGTAGTAGTGATAATACAAATGTAAAGAGCATGGAAAATTCCAGAAGACAATTCTGAAGCACACATTCCAGTTCTCTGCAGACAAACATAAGGGCTCAACAGGAAGAATGTAAACACTATCCTTAAGTAATTAAAGTTTAATCAGCTATATCCATAAAAGACAAAACAGAAATAGCAGAGGAAGTAAAAACATTCCAGTTCATAATATATTGAAAGAAACATAATTTGAAGAAAACAAAGTGCACACTTACAATGTGTCATATTTTTATTTAAAATGAAAGTTTTAGTTGAACCTGATCAGAATACTCAAAACTTAGCAAATAAAGCCATTAAAACTACAGTCATAAATGTAAGATTTAGAAGAGAATTAAAGTCAGTCCATTTAGAGATGCTTAATACACAGTTAAAATAAAGGAATTCTGTAAAGACAGATCATCTAATGGATGCAACAAAACTTTTTGGTAGAATACATTTTTTTCCTGATGCAATTATCAATTTTTCCTGATTCAGTCATCAGTTGATTCTGTGCAATTATTGTGTGGGACTGCTGAATTCACTGTAGCTCTAACTTGCGGCTGTGACCTGAGGTTTAAGATTACTTTTGGGAGGAGAAAGAATACTTGAATATCTGTGGGTGTGAATTCAGCTAGAAGGCTAATAACCAAAGGTCACACTTGAGAATTATTATTTTACATCTGTTTGGCCAAGCATGGGCAGTATAGTTCTGTTGCATTACAGAGTATCACATTCACATTGGGAATCGTATCACATTCACATTGTGAATCATATCACATTGGGAGTTGGACTAGATGATCTCTAAGGTCCCTTCCAGATCTAAAAAATTCAGTGTAATTCAGTGAAATTCTTCCTCCATTCTAGAGTGGTTTGAGTTCCGTGTAATTAGTAAGTATTATTGTTTTAATTTAGATGAGGAAATTGACTTTTGGAAAATGAAGTCCAGAAGAGGTATTTCAATATTTGCAACACCGTTGCCCTAGCAGAACCAGTAGCTGACCTGATGAAGGCCTCAACTAGATACCAAGTGCTCAGGCCTGACTACTCGGAGAAACTGGTTCAGTTGTCAGAGAAAAGCTGGGGTGGGACTTCAGGTTGGCAACAGTTTTGACATCGATCAGTCTAGATCTTCTCTCCTAGTGAGCTCACCCAAAAGGCGAAACATTCTTTAAATCTGGATGAAGTGTGGCTTAGAGTTTGCTTTATGAATAAAGAAAACTCTTAAGTGATTTACTCAGAGTGAAAACAAAAGCAGTTTCTTGTTGGATAGATGAGAAGAGGGCAATGCATGTTGTCTACCTTGACTTTAGCAAGGTTTTTGACACTGTCTCCCACAGCATCCTCATAGGCAAGCTTAGGAAGCATGGGTTAGATGAATGCACAGTTAAGTGGATTGAAAACTGGCTGAAAGACAAGAGCTCAGAGGGTTGTGATGAGAGGCACAGAATCCAGCTGGAAGTCTGAAACAAGTGGTGTTCCCCAGGCAGCATTGAAAACAAGCAGGTTGTACATATCATCTATCTCATGTGATACCAAGGAAAACTGAAAAGGCCAAGGGGCCAAACAGCTATTGGAATCATAGAATCATAGAATCTTCTAGGTTGGACCTTTAAGATCATCTAGTCCAACCATCAACCTAGCTCTGGCAAAAAATAAATAAATCACTAAACCATGTTCCCCAGCACCATTCCCTGTGAAGATTTCAGAGCAGAGCTGTAGTGCTTGTCACATCTCCAAAGGATTAACCTGGAGAAGCAAACATGTTAAGATCTTCCTGTGGGCAAGCAGGCCTTCCGTGGCCTGCTCTAGTCCAAGAGGAAGCAGACTTTTGCTCCTGGGCTCACCCTGAAGGACCATCCGGACGTGCTTTAATGCTGAGAATGGGCTGATCCTTTTCAGGGTTCTTTTTGCAGACCCTGTGAAATTTGGCCCAGTCTCTAGACTCCCAAGATTTGGCCCGAGCCTTCTGTGTTACTGGCTAATGGCTTGTTTTTCTAGATTATCCCACTTCAGTTCTGATCAAGTAAGATTCACTCTCCTGTTCCTTTAGAAACCTCTATGATTGTTTTGTATTATGTCAGTGTCCTCTCTGGAGCTCAGTGTGCCAGGTTGTCTTCAAAAATCACACGAAACATAATACTTCATTCCTCGTTTTCTGTATGTTGAGTAAGCAAAATATGGTCTGGAGATGGTAAGCGCTCTTTGCTTATGTGGGCTATCAGAGCATGAAAATTCTTTTAACACCATATTTACAGTTTGCTCATTCTTTTGAAAATCAGGTGAAGTTACAAAACATGTAAGTAACCTGTGTCTAAGTCATCCCTCTATTTCCTACTCTTAGGCACAAGGATATGGTCAAGGTTAGGCACAGGAAGATCTTGGGATCCAATGAGCCAAGGTGCCGGAGTTCAACATGTTGAATCAGTTATTTAGCAGAATTCCCCAACTTCAGCCTAAAGAATCTCCAGGTACTTAATTCAAATATGATGTTCAAAACCCTTTTTTTCCTTCACCTCTTCATCTGACAGACTTCTCCCATGTTGTCATCTTCCTGGTCTTCCTTTCTTCATGACCTTGCTGCAGCACTAGGTACTCCATAGGAACTACCCAGAACTCCTGTGATTTTTTGAACTTTTCTGCCTTTTTTTTTTTTTTTTAAAAGTGAAAAATCACCTTTTGTTATCTTTGCCCCAGCTTTTCTGTGTCTCCTTCTGGCTTATTCTCTAATTCTGCCAATTATTTCTTTAGGATGTTTTGATACAACTGCTATTAAAGATGTGAAACCTAATAATTCTGAAGTTTTGAAGTTATACTAATCCTGAATTTAGATGTTTTGTGGTGTGGGGTTTTTTTTTCTTATTTTTCTTTTCTTAACCAAGAGCTCAGAGTTGGTGAAGCAAACAGCTTGGTCTTAAAGTGAAGGAACTGAGGAGTTTTAGAAGTTCGTAAAGTTAATGACAGGTCATATGCCCTAGAATGTTTCCTTTCCCAGAGAGTATAATTTTTTTCCACAGGTATGAGAAGACTGTAAGAAAAAGCACTGCTATATCTCTGAAGCATTTTCAGGTGCAGAAATGTGTCAATTTGCTATGCTGTTACACATGTTGGTTTTAATTTGAAGTAGAAACTGGTACAGTAGAAACTGTACCTGATGACACTTCTGTTTCACATTGTTCTCAGGTTTGGCATAATTCCTGTTACTCTATCTACAATAAACATAGTCCTGTCATTATGTCTGAGGAAAATGGCACATAAGTAGGTTAATTAAACAGGGACTGTAAAAAAACCAACCGAAAACAACAACCCTCTTCAGAATTTGTGGGCTGGGAATATTTGTGCTTCATCATAATTCATCTTATCTAAGTTTTTAAATGACCTATACTAAAACTCTCAGCAGCACATTGTAGGTTAGGAAGTGCTGAGCAGCAGCTGTGATAATATAAAGATCTTTGCTCTTATCAGGGACAGAGCAAACAGAAGAGGGAAATGGTGAGGGGAAAATTACAACTTAATTGCTGAATTTTTTTGTTCCCCATTACTTTTTGTGATTGGGACATTCATGAGGTGTCTGATACCTAGGTATGTTAAACTACAGTTTAGCTATAGTTTGGCAAACAGTTCTTGCAAACCTTGTAACAAAAAAAAAAGAAAAAAGATCATGTTCTTCATGAAATCCCACTCAAATGTTTTTCCTCCCAAAATGTCCTGTGCTGTGCTGAAAATAATGAACTGCTTTTATTGAGAGATTCAGAATTACTAAGCATAATTCTTTTCTCACTTAATAATTTTCACCTCAAAGCTTCCTTTTAAAATCTCTAACCAGCTCTAAGAAGTAGTACCCATTCCCCCTGACAATAGTTACCTCTGTGTTCCAGGTCTGACTGGGGTGTGCAAATACCACTCTTCCCCCAGGGCAGTTGCCTGGGTTTTAATATGCACATGTCAGCAGCAGAACCCACATCACTTGCACTTGTCAGTCTTTCTTCGCTGTTGGAGACCCTCCGCACTCTTGTGACTGGCTGATCAAATGAGCAGCCACAAGAGTGAAAGAGGGCTGCTCTGAAATGGCCCTAATTACTCCAAAATGGCTCCAGATAAGTCAGAGTTGGCAAAGTGCCTTGTTGAAGGAATTAACTTTGTTTAATGGCTGAACATGTAGCAGCTAGGTCTTCTCACTATTCATTTATCTGAATCTCCTTAGCAGAAATTCAAGATTATTATAATTTTTAAGCTTACTTTTAGTGCAGAATTTCCCTTTCTTGATTAGGAGCTTTTATGAATTACCCAGTAGCAGCCTGCACGTTAGCACAGAATTGACCAGGTTGGTTGGTAGCAGAAGCTATAGCACCTTTACTAAAAATGCCATAGTGCTTCATATTTAATTCTTGTTTCGGGGAGTTACTTTCTTTTTTTCCTCTTCAGCTGTTGATGCGTAATAATACCTCTTGAGTTTCTCTTAAGAACACCACAGAACTTTATAAAGGGTATGCTGGAGTATTTCAGATCACCTCTTTAGTAACCCTCTGCTTCCTCCTAATTACTCAGTGCACTGTGAAGATTCAAAAATTGAGAGAGGGATATAGGAAAAGAACAGTAATTATCTGTGAGCCAGAGGGCACAAAAGATTACATTCTTCAAGACAGATACACTGCTCCTCTTACAGCTAAAATTGTCACATTTCCATAGAAACACAATGTCTTCTAATGCACCTGAACTTCAGGTCTTTCATTAGAAAAAAGATAACATAAAGACAAGAAATTAAATCCCATGTGATGGTGCACAGGCAACGAGAGGTAAGAGTGAAAGATGCCAAAGAGAGCTCAACTTTTAATACTTCTGATTGACTGAGTTTGAAACCTTCTGAAGGTAATAACTAATGTTCCTCATCAGTGGTATTTTACCTCTTTCTTAAGGAATGGGCCTTCTGAAAAGGAATATGAGGTGTGGATCTCAAAATACAGAAGAGTCATGGAGTACCTGTTGCAGGTAGTTCAATAGCCATCTGTCAGGCAAACATTCTAGGTGGAGAGGAGAGTCTCAAGCATTGGCATATGTACTCTCACGTAGTTGCAAGGGCAAATTTATGGGCTGATGCCACATTACTGGAGAGAAGTCTGTGTTGGAAAGTGCAAGTGTAAATAATTGCGATTCAGCAAATATTCGTACTCGTTATGGTAGCATATAAATCTTTAGATTTAATGAGCAGACCTTAATTCAGAGCCTGTTCCTTCTAGAACTTGGAAGATGCTAAAAGCAGAGTACAGACAGTTCTTTTTTTTTAAATACAGAACTCTAGTTAAAAGGACATTATGGTGTTTGTATGAGATGCATATACATTGCTTTGGAACACAAAACTTAATTTAAAGAATTTGCACAGTTTTTAATGTGTCTATTTGCACAATTTTAATACTAGAACTGGATGATTAAAGAGGGGAGTTTGTTTGACTGACTCTAATGTATATGGAAGTGAGTTGAACTTACTAACACTTCCCACACAGTTTTTTTGCTGGAGCCAGTGCATGCAAACAGGCAGAGGGAATTCATATCTCTTTTGTATTGAGGGTGTCTAGACAGATTACACCCTTTTCCCAGAAGAATGCTCAAGGTCTGATGGCTAGTAGCTAGGGTTGAAGAATTCTGGCCTTCTAACTAATTTATATTCATAGTATGCAAAATAGACTAGTAATAAAAGAGAAACTGAGAGCATCCCATCTCTACATTGTCACCAAATCATTTATTTGAGAACATACATTAGGTTTAGAATAGCAGTTAGCAGTTCTGAGTTCTGCTACGTAAAGAGGCTTGAAATTGAATCCTATGTAAAGGATTCAAACTGTTCTTTCTTTATCGTAGTTGGCAGGTGTCTTCTGACACACTGTGTTGTCAGGTCAGTAATTCACAGTATGCACCTTCTAGACAGGTTAAAATGTTTTCAGTTTTGTTCACGCTACATAAAATTTTGGTTTTGAATCCTTGAGAAAAAAAAATTACTGATCTGTGTCATGTTGGAAATGACTATGATGAAAATATCATTTAAGGCTGCTTACATGTGCTTCCCCCATATATATATTTTTAGGTTCACTTAGAGATGCTACAGCTGGTTTGATTTTCTTAAGATTTCTACCCAAAGAGTTTTCAACTCTCATTGGACTAGATGACCTCTAAAGGTCCCTTCCATCCCAACTATTCCAAGAATCTTTGATTCTATGAATACTGGTACCTATTTGGAGCCATCAGATTACCTAAACCAGAGAACATGGCTTCCTTGAATCAAAACGGAGGCCTAGAGATCCAGTTTGTCCATTCCTTTATTTCAGTTTCACACGGTTCTTACTTTGTCACTGAATTTGTAAAACACAGGTAGAATGAAAGCATCACAGACTAACATAACAGAAAAAAAAAATTATTACAATAAATATAATCTCTTTAAATCACTGTTTAAGGTCACATTTTCATTCACTGAAAAAAAATAATAAAGGAAGAAGTGATTGCTGGAAAAGAGACAGGCTCTTATATGAAGGCCCTCACCATCAGATTCCCCGTGACTTCTGTGAATTGTCACTTGACCTATACGAACAGGGCCCAAATGATCACTGCTTCTGATCATTCCTGGTATTTTCGTTTTGAAAAAGTTGTTGTGAATGGATGATTGAAACACCAACAGTTATTTTCAATTAGCTGTAGTGATTTCCTTTTGCTGTAAAAAAGAAAGGCCGTTGTCAGGCTCTAGATCTGACCCTTTTTTTGAATCTTTTGTTGGAAGGTTTTGTCTGAACCTTTAATGTGTACCATCAAGTTTTTCAGCCATAACTTAGGTGAAGCTTATCTAAAAGGCTTTCTAATATACATGTCAGTGTAGTTTCTAGTCACACAACAAGGATATTAGCAAAACTGGAAAATAAACACAAGTGAATTCTAGATGTCATTAGTTATAAAGCAGTATGGTTGCTCTTTGTTGAGGTATCTGCAATGCAGATGCAGCAGAAAAAGGGTAGAAAGGGAATGTGATGTTCAGGAAGGGGTGGCATTCTTTGAAGGCTTGTAAATGCTGTCCACAAATAGATTGACATATTGTAGTAGCAATATCTTTGAGATGTGACATTCTTGTTGTGATTCACTCAAGTTTTAGCCTTTGAAATATCTAGGATTTTTTTTTATTTTTGAAGTATTTTGTGTGGCCTTCTCAGTAATTTAATGATAGTCAGTGCCTGTATGATCCTTACACACTATCTTCGCATGTGCTTAATAGATATATCTATATAATAGATAGATATATATCTATATAATAGATATATGCCACTGCCAGGGTTCAACCAGCAGACTGTTTAACCACCACTACTGTGGACTCGTTATCACAATTGTGGATGTGTAGCTTGACAAGTACAAACTTTTTCCAATAGACAATGAAGATGAAGATTACTACTGCAGGCAGCTATAGAGAGCAAGATATGTGCATGTCTTCTTGGGGAAAAAGATCTTTTGTTTGGTGGTTTTATTTCTTTGCCACAGATGATCATTTGAGGCAAAGGTGAGGCCACCCCCTCCTGCAGAGGTCTTTGTAGGCACCAGTGAGCAGTTACTGCAAGCCTGGATGAGGCCACTGACCTGCCCCTAAACCTATCACTGAAGCCCAAGGAAGGAATAATTAAGAAAGTGAAAGGAGAAGGATGATTTATAGATGCAGAGACATGAACAGCCTCTCCTAGAAGGCCCTAGGCCCCAGCTCTGCCTCCCCTGACCCTGCCGTTCACATCCAACCTGCAAAGGAGATGCTGCAACTCCTGACACCACTGATGCTGTAGCAGCTGCTGTGCCAGCACTTCCTAGGTCCAGCTAAACTCTGTTACCTGGACTGCTGTCTGATTTACTCCTTTTCCCTTAGTAGACTAATATAGGCCAAAACTATTTACTAGAAATCTATTTATTACTCTCCCATCCACCTGCTCTTTAACTAATTGCTGCCTTATTAGGCTGGGCACTGAGTTGATATGGTCAGCAAATTATGTAGCCTGGGCATGAGAGAGGAAAAGGGGTAACTTTAATACAGAATTCATTTGCACATACTCATTCTCGTCCTCATTTACATGCCCCTTTATTGTTCATTTTCAGTTACGTGCCAATACAGAATTTAAAACTCCAAGGGGAAATTCTGAACAGGAGTGAGGGAATGGACAGGCATGGACAGGACACCAGCCTGGTGCTGTGGCTTCACAGTAGGTAGGAGTCCTGTTGTTTGACTTGGTACATCTTCCATTTTCCTTCCATTCAGTGTTCATGACCATGTGCTGAACTAGATCAGGTGAAAAATGAAATTTATTTTAAAAAGAAAAAAGAAATTATTAACCAGATCACCAAGATGCTCAGTGCAGGAAAGAGGAGGAGGAGAGAGATAGAACTGTTTTCCATAACAGCTTGAATCTACACTGGCTTAAATTAAGTGGCCTTGATCTAAATTAATCCATTGCACACCATATATCATATTCATCCTTGAAATGCTTGAGATTTCTCTGTTCTGATTGTAGATTTATGGATAGCATTTAGTCTTGGGCTTCAGTGAGTGATCACGCTCAGCATTCAGGGTTAACAACAGCAACAGGATAGGTTTAGACATGAGCCCTAGGCCTTTGACACGGTCCCCCATGACATCCTGCTTGCCAAATTGGAGAGATATGGATTTGATGGGTGGACTGTTCAGTGGATAAGGAATTGGCTAGATGGTCGCATCCAGAGGGTTGTACTCAATGGCTTTAAGTCCAGATGGAGAGCAGTGACAAGTGGTGTCCCTCAAGGGTC
>BJBW01001946.1:656-16914 GCA_004320125.1 Scolopax mira
TAAATCCATTGAGCACCACTCTTTGGGACCTTCCAGCCAACAAGTGCTTGATCCAGCGGATTGTATGCTCATCCAGGCTGTGTGCAGACAGTTTTTCCACAAAAATTCTATTGGGGGACAGTATGCTTTTTGAAAGTCCAGGTATACAATATCCAGGTATACAATAGCTCCTAGGAGAGCCTCGTGAAGAGCTACAGGGCTGTGTCTGAGCAAGACACTGTGGGGACCCAGGGATCAGTTCCCAGAAGCACCTCTCTGTCCCCTCCAGCCCTTGGGTGACCCAAAGCACACTCACCTGAATCGGTCTAGGAGGTACAACATCACTGCCACCACGTGCACTGACAGCCCCACCAGCAGCCACAGCGTGCTCTGGAAAGGCTGCATGAACGAGTCCAGGGTGCTGCGGGGGATTTCCTGGAGGAAAGGAGAGAGGTGAACAGCGCTGGCACCCATCATGCCTGCACCCTGTCCTGCTCCAACCTCCTCCTGCTCTGCTAAACGAGAACACTCAGGACGACCGGTTCAAAGTCCAGCATTAAAATCAGCAACCTGAAGGTTGGCATCCCACAGCAAAGGCAACTTCCCTGGGGTGGGCAAGGGGCAGCAGCGTGGGGAGCTGGGCATGGTGCAGATGTGGCATGTGCCTGCAAGCTGGGGAGCAAGGAACACCTCTCCCATATATAGAACACCCCATCCCAAACCATACCTTCTTCACAAGGATGGTGAGGCCCTGGTACTTGAAGGGCTTGGAGAACTCAATGTACTGTGCCCGCTCGTTGTTGATGGTGAGAGGAGCCACAATCATGTCTGCTTGGCCACTCAGCAGCTCCCCCATCATCCCGTTCCACTCCTTCTTGTTGCTGTTGTTAACCTGCCGGAGATCAGCGCAGGATCATCCCACTGCCCTGACCCCTCTCCCCCACCAGTCTGGACCCACACACACGTGGAGGTGCCCTGCACTGACCTCCCACCCCTCCCCTGCTCTGGAGAAGGGCCTGGGGGTGTCTCAACACACAAAACAGACAAAGAGATATCACAGGCTGCCCAAACTCACCCGCTCTTGGGTACCAAATTTACCATCAGCCACCAGGTGAACCTCGTAGGTGAAGTTCATCACCCCTGCCAGCCGGATGAGCAGGTCGATGCAGAAGCCGTAGCAGCACAGTGCCACGGTGGGGCGGCCTGTGGGCAGGAGAAAACAGGGGGAACGAGTGGAGGCAGCCCTTTGCAGGGACCCCATGCAGGATCTATGGCTGTCCCCAGTGATAGCAGCCACCTACATGGCTCTGGCTTCCTATGAGATGTAATCATGTTATTCTGACAGTGCTATCTGCCTTGACCACCCCCTCCCACTCCCTCCATCACTCATGGGTGACAGGGAAGTCCCAGTGTGGGAAGAAGGCAAGAGAGGAGCAAAGGGGTCTCCTCCATTTGCTATATCCCAGTGAGGTGGTCTAAGAGTTGGTGTTACCAATCCACTGCGGGGGATGGAGGGGGCTTGGGGCACACAGGCTATGCCGGAGGAGCACTGACATGAACCCATCAGGTTGAACAAAGCCCAAGACACCATTTGGGACTTGGTGGGGCTGTACACAGGGAAGCACAATGGGCCAAGGGGATACACTTCAGGTGGATTCGGGCAAGCCTGGCATTGTGGAGCAGCTCACACTCCCCAGTAGGTTCTTCTCACTCCTAATCCTGAAACAGGCTTTCTGTAATAAAGTGGTTCAAAACTGGTGTTGTTATTACCAGTGCAGCAGGTACTGATGTGCCTCAGAGTTCTCACTTCTGCTTGAGATTGGGGCAAAGAGAATTGGAGCATGTCGGGAGATAGAAACATGGGATGCAATGACCTATAACAGCCCTGGAGCCCATCCAGAAGAGAGACAGTGAGAAAGTAACCTGCTAGGGTCAAAAAGCTGAATCCCAGTGACCAGTTACCACACAGGACTACTGTAGAGCTGAACTGATGGGGGTGATGGTGGTGGCATTTGGGGGCTGAATGTGCTGTCACCTTTCTGCTCTTCAATTTCTGGGCCTCCTGTGTGACTGAGCACCCTCCCTGGGGACCCATTGATGGGACACCCTATCATCTAGGTGGGCTGGGGAGGCTGCTGCGCTCACCACCAGAGCAAGTTACCTGGGATGGTCTCGTTGGGTCCGGTGCAAAAGGTGGGACACCCTATCATCTAGGTGGGCTGGGGAGGCTGCTGCGCTCACCACCAGAGCAAGTTACCTGGGATGGTCTCGTTGGGTCCGGTGCAAAAGACCTTTTTCACAGGATCTCCGTTGATGGTGAATTCCTCCCTGCATGTCCCATCTGCTTGTGTGGGCTTCACGTACACAAAGGGCTCTTGGTGGATTGTCACAATCTGTGAGGTGAAGAACAAACACCCACTTGTCTCAGTTCCCCTCTAGAGCTACATTCCCCTGGGTAGGGAGCTGGGCTGCCCTCTCCACGCAAGAATGGCCAAAATGTCATGGTGCCCTCCTCAACTGCCATCTCAGCACACGAGGCTGCTCAGCCCAGCAGCAGGACCTGGCTTTGGCATGGGGAATATTCGCTTTCCCTGCACCCAAGATGAGGAACAGCTGTATCCGAATCCTCCTTTGTGTGGCACTTTCACCTCAGCCTCAAAGCTTTTCACACCCCTCTCCCTAACAGCCAGCTGATGGGAGCCAGGACTAGTGCCCTGAACGATGCCCTAGGCACTGTCACAGTGCCCCAAGCTAACGCACATCTTTCAGTCCTGTCCTGGACCTTTTCAGTAAAGCATCATCTGGGTGCATCTGGCCCACCTCTGCCAGAATAAACTGGTGGGCATGTGTGATGCCCTTTGCCCAGACAGCAGGACAAATGAACAGTCAATACCGGTAAGACCAACATGCCCAGGATCCAGACAGTAAAGTGGCTGCTGAGGTACTCTTAATGGGATGGCATGAGAAGCAAGGCAAGAGTTGAGGAGGTTTCTCCTAGTGTTACCTCCAGCTTCTGGCTATCAGCTCTTCAGGGAGCTCCTGAGCCCACCAGCCCACCCACCCTCCACTTCCTTGTTTAATCTCCCTTTGAACTGTTTCCCTCTGGTCCCTGTACTGCCCAGCAGCAACGGGCTCCAGAACTGACCTGTGCCAAAGGAGCCCATCCTTGTGTTTACTGCAAACCTGTGCTGGGTGTCCTCTGGCTCCCAAGCCACAAGGAATGGTGAACACCTTTCTCCTCCACCCCTTCTTTGTTGTTCTCTCTCATATCCCCTTTCCAACTGTCTCTTTCCAAACCAAAGGGTGCCACCCTGTCTAGTTTGTTGCCAGCTGGAAGCTGTGCTCTAGCTCTGAACACCCTCCACTATCTTCTCAAAGTTGTTCTACTACGTCCTCACGTGAGGACATAGTGTCCTAGGTGCCCTAGGTTTGCAAATACAGCTGACAGCTGCAGAAGCAGTGGTGGAATTGGGAGGTGGATAAAGTCACAGCTCTGCATGCAGAGAGGTGAAGATGCTGACATTTGCTGTTACCTTCAATTTGGTTGACATCTGGTAGCCTTGAGGTTTCTCGGTTTCCCCCCCTGGCCAGATAATCTTCCGATCATTGGTCAAGACCTATAATCAATCCCAGAAGAAAGAGATAGTCATGAGGCCACAGGTAAACACCCCAGCACACCCATCCCTCTTACCCAGCCTGGCCAGGCCTGTACATACGTGGCTGCCATTGTAAATCCCAACTTGAACCAGTTTCCGATTCTGCAGGTTCATGATGCTGTAGTTGGCAAACTTCCTGTCCCCATCCTCATTAAATTCCACCCGGCCGGTGACACCCTCTGAGTACTTGGAGGACATCAATACCCTGTGGACAGAAACACAGTGGGGCCATCGCAGAAAACCTGCTGTGGCCATTGGGACATCTAATAAAGGGCCAGAAAAGCATATGCTTTCTCCTCAGTTGCCTGCTCTGTCTGATATGCCCATTACGCTATAGAAGTCCAGGCAAGCTACCTACAACCTGCTCTTAGCCCTGTGGTCGTCTCCTCCTGATGGATGAAGTCAATCTGGGGACTCATGTTGCCTGAAGGTCTGAATGTCGTACTACCATGTCTGTTGTCATTGACCCCTGTTTTCCACCAAATCAGTCCAATTCCCTTAAGGAACAATCTGTCCCTTAAGGACAGCTTTCTCTGGGCATCCCTTGGGAGCTGGCACTCCTGGTGTTTCTGTCTGGCACCAGCCCATCACAGCCTGTGTAATGCCCCCCAAGCCATGGAAAGATGATAGTGAAAAGACGGAGTGTTGCCTGAGCAGAGCACCACAGAGAACAGCTTCAAATAGCGCATGCCAAAACCTGTCACTGCAGAGGATGCTGGAAATCTTTCCAAAACAAGCTTCAGGCTTTGCAGGTCTCATGCTCAGCAGAACCTAGGTCTACAGTAAGGCCATCCCACAAACATCACAACCAACCCCTGGCACAGGACCCCACTGCTGAAAGCAACACCCTGGTGCCAGGCTGCACACTGCGGGGAGCCATGCTGCAAAGAGAATGGCTGCTTTACTGAAACCCAGCCTGCAGAGAGGCCCTTGTGGCTCCAGCATCTGCAGGGATGCAGCACAAACCCCCGTGCAGCCCAAGGACGGGGCTCTGGGGACCACATGCAGCATCTACCAATCACACTGCCCATGTCAGCGAGATCCAACACATGCATGCTCTGATCTGCTGAGATCCCAAGACCACAGCACCAGTATTTGCTACAGCAGAACAGCCTGTCCCATGCACGGGGATCTCTTGCCCCCAAGTCCCGCAGACCCCATGCCACAGCTCTAAAACATTCATCAAGAAACGTGTCCACAGCACTGAGCTCCGATTTGACAGAAGCATCCTCTTACCCTGATTTGGAAAAAAAAACCCCTTTATTCCCTCTTCCACTCACAGAATTAAGATCCAGGCCAGAGGAGGTCACCTCTTCATGGCCCCCAGATCTCTTCTTCCTAAAATTTTCCCTGCCCACACTGATCCCAGCTGCCCAAGCATTGCTCAGGAGAGCATGGGTTGGCATGGACCAAATTGGTGCCAGGCACCAGGATGATGCCTAACCAGCTTGGACAAACTGGGGGCCAGTGCCTGAGCCCATGTCCTGGCTCCTTTTCTAGGAGAGAGGAGAGATGTAACCCTCACATCCAAATCATGCGGGAGAGTCCAAGCAGTCCTGTGCCACATGTCCCAAAGCTTTAGTGATGGATACTCTGGACATAGCTCCATGCTGCCCTTTTCCACATGCTCCCACCTTTTTCAGCTCCCCCAGCAGGTCCTCTGCTCCCTCCAGCAGGACCGTTCCCCAAATACCTCTTGAAAAGGGGTCCTGTCTTCCAGATGTTGGTGTTGCCCACGCAGCCCCGTGGTGGGTCTGTGATATTCTCCTTCTCAAACAAGTCGTGCACGGCCTGGGCCACCACCGCGACAGCGTCGCTGATGTGGGCTGACTCGTTCTTCCCGTTGATGAGCTGCAGACCAATCACTCCTGCCACAAGCAGAGGGGAGGGGGCAGATCAGCAGGACACTGGTTGTTCTGGCCTTACTCCCACCCACAAGGCTCAGGGGCCATCAAGGACATGGTTATGGGGTTGAGGACCACTCAGATGCAGCTGGGGAGTTGTCTGGGCTTCAGGCAGGGGCAGGCAGGGCAAGTGTCCACAGTGCCGCTGGGATGGCACTGTCCTGCCCGCTGGATGGGGACTGGGAACACCTATGCTGGCTGTTGACACCCAGTGCTCCATCACCATCTTTTTTCCAAGTCTTTCCCCAAGTTGATGGAGAGCTGGATTTGGGGATGGCAGCCTGGCCAAGGCTGCTACCTCTCTGTGCGGGCAAAGAGAGTGGAGAGCAACATGCGGGACCCTCCGCTTGCTCGGGACCGGCACGTTCCTCCAGCCCAAGGGGTCCCTGGGAGGTCAGGTGCCCCTCATCCCAGCTCCAAGCAGGCTCCTCCAAGCCCAACCAACAGAGGGACGGGCATGTCCAGCAGGTGCCTACCATCAGGGGCGTAACGCAGGGCATTGCCTGATATCTCCCGTTCCCCCACCAGCCACACGTAGCCGGAGCCCGTCATATTGAGCATGGCTGCTGCTCTGTACACCGTGGCTGCATCATCCTCACTGCAACGAGAAGAAGGGAACAGCAATGTGGCTCCGGGTGATGGAGGGCCCCTTTTCTCCTGTATAGGATCCCAAGGTGGGTGGCAGCAGCAGGGAAAACACATCCCCAGGCAGGCCTCCTTTGGTAACTGGGTAATGGACAATTCCTTGATATAACAGGACCCTTTCCCACAGATTCACCTTGTCCCACAGCACCCAGCGCTGCTGAGCATCTGCAAATCAGGCCCATTCCTCATTGACCACCGCCATATTTTGAGTCCCCTCTTCACAGGTGTATCGATCAGGACACACAACCGGTAACTGTTGCTGCTTCTGCAGCTGCTAATGCTTGGCAGGACAGACAGACATCTCAACCAGGACCATGACTGCAAGCACAGCACGCATCCACCGCCCTCCTGGGACATGGGGCTTCATGTGGGTTTTCTCCCACGCTCTTTGAAAGGACAACACGCCCCGACTCCCCACTGGCTCTGGTGCTGGGCAGCGTTGCAAAGAGGAGAGCGAGGAAATGAGAGCAGGGAGGGGAGGGAAGGCTCTACCTTACCTGGCAGAGAGGATGATGACACGAGCCTCCAGCTCTTTAGCCTCCAGCAGCAGCGACGTCACATTTTTGGTTCCGGGGTCAAACTGAAGCACTTTCTCAGCCTGTGATTAGTGTGAGCAAAGCTGGTTAGTGCGGGAGCCCCAGGACTGCTTGTGAGAGCCATGCTATCTAGAAAAGGGTCAAGAGAATTCATTAAACTGCACAAAAGTCTGCCAAATAAGGTTGGTTATAGCTACTTTTTTCTTTTTTTCTTTTCTTTTCTTTCTTTTCTTTCTTTCCTTCCTTCCTTTCTCTTTTAAAGTTTTGGCTTTTTGGTTTGTTTTTTTTTTCTTTTTTTTTTTTTTTTTTGCACTGTGCATGCAAACTGAAGTCAATCAAGACCCAAAAAGAGGCGTGCATTGTACAGGAAAGAGAAAAAGGCTTTGAAATGCAATTGAAAACTCAAATGAGTGTTGTTTTTCAAAAACATGGGAAATGAAAAAAAACCATATTGCACAGGGTTAACCTTTGGGAGTAAAAGTGAGCAACTTACACCAAGGAACCATTTCCTTTGGGGGAAAAGGGGGTTGGTTCAACTTTTCAAAAAAAAACAAAAAACAAAAAACTTGCAAGTTAATTACTGGTTCACATGCATGTTTCAAAAAGAAATCCTTCCAGGGTCAGCTGGCTAGGTTTCCATTCTCAAGTCCAAACCAAACTATCTCAACATAAAAACGTGCTACCAAGAAACATAGTCATGGATCTTTTTCTTTCTTTTCTTTTCTTTTTTTTTTTTTTTTTCTTTCTCTCTCTCTTTTTTTTTTTTTCTTTTTTATTTTTCTGGTGGCTGTGGCTATTTTTCATTTTTGCTAGTTAGGTTGGTGGGCGGCGTGCATTTCCATGCATATATACCTTGGGTCCTCGCTTGTTGTCATAGGAAAGTTGGTCGAGGTTTTCATAGTTCCTTTTTTTACTCTGATGAATAATGTGCACAGAGAAAATATGTAGACACAGAAGAATATTATAAACAGTTGAAAATGACGTGTAGTAAAGCAATCCAACATCCACCTCCTCCTCCACTGTTTGCTAAAGGGTCTCTATAACGCTGGAGCTCGCAAAAACCACTATCAGGAGAGAGTGCCTCAGCTCTCACGGGAGCGCCAGGGTGCAAAGCCGTATCGGTTAGAGCAAGCCTGAGTGTCACAGCTGGTGCGATGCAGTTGCATTTCCCTTGCGGGACTGGGGGATTCTTCAGCAAGAGACTTTTATCTTAAACTCAGAAACAATCTACACATCTCTAAGGGCCTAAGTGGTGGGGGTTCCATGGAATTACTGTGGAAGTAAAGGACAACATGTTGTGTACGGAAAGAGCTGGATAAACGCAAACTGTTACAGTTAAAAGTATCAGCATTACTCCCGCCTCTATTATCATTACAATCCTTCACCCTAGGAGCGTTCACAGCAAGGGAGGTGCCTCAGCTGAACCTCTCACCTCCTGCAAGGAGGGAACATTTTTTTGGAACTCTGTTGCCATCCAAAAGAGAAAGAAAAAATCTCGCTACGTTCCATGTTGGCTCAAAGCGTGGCGATATGAAGCAATGGTGATCATGGGATGACATTGCAGCTTTTACCTGGTGCCCGGGGAGGGCCAAGGGCACTGCGTGGCTCTGTCGCACACAGGTGGCCCTGGGAGATGCAGTTGCCGGAGACCACGGTGCCTGAAACCTAGCCCTACACATGGCTAGTGGGGTTCGCTGCTTGGTGGTTTCCACGCTGCTGGCTGGAGCATCACACCCAGGGCTCAGCATGGACTGACCCCGCAGGTAACAGGAGCAGAAACTCTGCTCCCCACCTTGTCTCCTGCCTGAGCCACTTCTGCTGCTCAGTCCCAGCGGCACCAAACCTACTTCTGGAAGTTTCCTCTCCTCCACAGGGACTGTGCTGATGGCCTCTGCTCTCAGAAGCCTTGACCCTGCAGCAGTGTGCACAGAGCCCCGTGGATCTTCCTGGGGTCAGCCCCTGTGGTCGTTCCAATAACATCGACCTGACAGTGCCTTCAGGGTAGTGCTCAGCAGGTTTTGGTTGGACATAGTCTGACCTTTTCTTCTTGGCCCCATCCCACCCCAAGCTGGGCATCCCTGATCTGTGTGTATGGGGTATGGGACATGGCTCTATTCTGAGCTCCATTTTTCAGCATCTTATGGCAATGGCATCTGATCCCTGCCAAGAACCCAACCCTTTGCACTCCCATAATACCAGGGTTCATGTTCCCAGACAAGTTGTTCCTTAGGCAGGCAGGTTTCATCTCTGCATCTCGCTTCCCAGACTAAACAGCTTGACTCTTCCTCAGCACTCAGACAAGTCTTTGGCAGGACATTTTGTCAAGGTCTCCTTCCCATGCAGCTGTGTGATATTTCCTCTATTCTCCTTGGACACAGTCTGAGAGGTTTTCATTGCTCAAAGAAGTTGGGTCCTTGCAAGGAAAAGTATCTGAGGAGGCAAAATCTGCTTGGAGCCCAGGCCTGCCTTCACTTCTGACAATGTCCATGGTGAGAATTTCTGCAATGGCTTCTTCGAGTCTGCTCAGATCACAGTGAGACCTGGAGCAGCAACTGCCTCAGAGGAGAGCAGAGCCTCAACAGCAGGGCAGCATGAATGTTCTCCAAGGAAGAGACATTGGACACTTTTCCTCAGGCACCATGAATTTAGCTGGAAACATGGTTATCTCTCTTGCAGCCTCCGGCCGCAAATCACCTCAGGTGCCTGGGATGTGCTGTTGCCTCAACCCAAGCTGGTTGTCAAAGCTTGAGGAAGCTTGGGGAAGCTGCTTGTCAAAGCAAGGGGAAGCAGAGTCTTGGGTGCAGCAAAGCTAGATCACCTCTGTCTCCCCCTGTCCCCATCTCTATTGCCAGAACTAGACGAGCAATGTCTCCTCTCTTCCCATTTTTTCTGTGTGGTCCTGCAGCACTTCCCTGTTCCTCAGCCCACACAGAGACCTACAAATTCAAAATTCACTTTCCAACATGTTCTCCAGCATTCACTCAAAAAATAAACACTTTCATGAGCACCAGTGTCCCAAAGGAAGGGAGTCAGCACACCAGGGACCTGCTGCCTCTGATTTGGACAAATGCTGATTTTCACAGCATCTGGCATTTCCCCCTGGACCCGAGCAGCATTGGTGCAATGGTGGTCCAGCCTAGTTGAATGAGCAGAGCTGTACTGGGATGAAGCAGTAGCTCCAGGCTAAGAGTTACCACAGACAGACCTAAGACAAGCGAAGAATGTGGGATGTGCCAGGGCTGGCCAGCTGAGTGCTGGGCTCCCAACACCTGCTTGAAGGGCAGATCGGCACAGTGGTGCCTGAGTGACACCCTGTACTGGCATAGACCCTGGGGGACAAGCCATGCTCAGATCCAAGAGCTCAGGGGGACAGGTGAGCCTCTGACCCAGCCCCAGGTCCACAGTGGGCTGTGATCCAAGCTTTGAAGAGGTCAAGAGCTGGTGTCCTGCCTGATCTCTCCCCATGGGCCTGGCTGGCCTTGAGGAGGTTGGGGAGGGGTTCAGGGTACCACTTCACAGCATGAGGGAAGTCAGCACAACAGTGACTAGAAGAGCAATTTGCAGAAGGGAATGAGGAAAGGGAGAAAGCCCTGATGGGAGTTAGCTACCTCCAGACCAGTTTGACCAGAACAATCTCATCAAGGACAAAGAAATAAGATGCTGTGGCACATCTCAAAGGGAAGATAAGGCGACCTACCCTTACAGAGCACATGCCCTAGTCTGGAGGACAGCCAGGGCATTTGCAGTAACCCAGTGGCTACCAGGAGACACCAAAACATCTTGTAGGTGCAGTGCAAATTTAGGGCAGGTCTAAGGACAGACCCTCCCTCTCCTGTCTGTCAAACCCCAGAAGCCAAAGGGTTTCCTGTAGGATGAGCAGGTTGAAGAAGAAATACACCCTGTGCCTGGGACCATTGCACAGAGTGAGCAGGGAGTGGAGGCATGAGAGGGAGCAGCAAAAGGAGATGCACAGGAGCTGCAGGAAAACAGAAAGTGAAAATCAAAAGATGCAAGGAAAGGAAGGTAGGCTGACAGTGGGAACAACCTTCCACAGTTCTCCCTGGGTGAGAAACGCTATGCTGGGAAGAGGCTTTGGAGAGAAATGCTGTCCTGCTGTCACGCAGCAGGAAGCTGCCTTTGGGAGCAGGAGGATCCCACCATGTTTGGTGGCACACTAGTGTCTCATGATGGCCCAGGATGCAGCAAGGATGAAACTTCTTGGAAACCGCCAAAACCGAAAGCCTGTTGGTTGGTGTGGCTTGTGCCACTTTGCACCCCTGCACCAGCTGTTCCTCCAGTGGCTCGGCGAGAGGCAATGAAGATCAGTGGCAGGCTACTCTCACTGGGCTTAGCCACCAACTCCAAGAACAAGAATTGTCTATCACCACATCTCCTCAGCAGCCAACTACCAAATGTCCAGTGGCCGCTGGTGGGGCTGGAGAAGAGCAGAGTGGGGTCCATCCCTGTGACCCAGGAGGGAACAGCTAGGAATGGGTCCCTACCCCAATGCTGGTGGAGACTTGGAGATGGGGCTTGGACTCTGCCCACCTGAAGGGGGCCTCACTCTGCCCCAGGCAAGAGGATGTGCCGGGACTTCATCCCGTTGAGCAGGAGGTGGTTCCTTGCCTTCCAGAGAGGCACCTGCAGCCAAACGTCTCCCCATGTTCTTCCCTGTGTGGTTTGAATGCTTGCTTGGTCCTTGTTACTCAATGGCAGCAGGTCTGCAGTAGTCCTTCTGAATTTCTAGAAGGCTTGGGGACCTCCCTTGTCTCCCTCCCTGATCCCCCACGGGGCCCTGGGGGCGGGTGCCTCAATAACGCTGCTCCCACCTGCGCAACCGCCCTCTCGTAACAGCATGGGGTGGCAGGAAAAGCAGCGTTTGGCATGTGCTTCAATGGAGATGGGAAGGGGGCATCAGCCACAGAGCTGACAGCCCCATGGAGAGGGCCTGGGGCTCCTCCGTGCATCACCGCCCTGGCTGCCCTTGCCCTAAGGCCAGCTCCGCTTAGCCAATTCAGAAGCTGCTTTTTGGGGTCTGTTTGGCACTGCTGGGGCTGCCTGGTCCCTGGGTGGCTGTAATGGGGCAGGAGCTTCCCTAAGCTGAGCGACTGGTCCTCTCCTTAGGTGGGAATCTTGGGCGAGGCATTTGCAGAGCTCCAGGTTATCCTTCCCTTCATTTTGTAGTCGATTTACATGTAGGAGATTTTGACCATGGCAAAGCAAGTGAAATGAATAAAGTACAAAGTTCTGTCAGGTACTAGTCAGACACTGTTGATGCTTTAAGCATGTTAGCCATGTTACAATGGAAAGAAAAGGTGTTTTACATACAGAAATCTACATACATACAACAGCCCGAGACTTCTAGATTTGTTGTTGTTGCTTAAACAAAGCTACAAGACAATGTTCAGGAACTGACCTTGGACTCTTTCTCCTCCAAGAGGGTCTCCAGCTTCTTTTGTGCAGCACGACCTTCATGGTCGTCACTGACTATCAGAATGACGTGATTCCAGTTGAAGACTCTCATCATCTCAAACCAGACGTTGGCCTGGTGAGAGTATGGTGGGACCGTGCGCAAAAAGGAGAGGTGGATGCTCTGCAAGGAAGAAAAAAGCTCAACATAGACCGGTTGGGTCATTGGCCAGGGTGCGTCTCAGGGACCGGGCGGGTTTGCAGGGACAGGACTGGGATCACAAAGCCAAAGAGTCAGACAAAGGGTGAGAGCAGCAATTTCTGGCAGACCTCTGGGTTGCACACCTTGATCTAGCCTCTGAGACCTGCGCTCCTGTTTTCTGGATGAGAAGCAAACCTTGGCTATGATTCTGTACCCCTCCATGGTTAAAGCAGTGCACAGCAAAGAGGTTTTTTTTNNTTTTTTTTGTTTTGTGGTCTGTAAATGCACAGTGAAGCAAAACCAACCCAGCATCAAACTGTCGGCAACGTTCAGTGCAAATATAGCCTTTCCTCTGGGGTTTTTGAAAATATTACTAAGCAATGGACATCAAAAAGAAAAGTTTTATATTTTTATATATATATAAAATATATACCTGCAAGTACCCGCAGGTATATATTAGTTATTTGTCATGGGAGAAGTTCAGAAAAGCAGTTTTATAACATGCTATTTGGCTGTTTCTAGGTCAGGCTGTTCTGCAGCAACACGCAGGAGGAGGCAGCCCTGGACTCATGCCCCAGCTAACCTATCTGATTTGGTTAAAGACATCATTACGGTTGGATGATTGAGCAATAGCAATTCCAGCCTAATTAAGTACAGCCCTCTTTGGGGAGCAGTTGGACCAAAAGCTGTAGCTGGCAGAGAGGTTTCAAAAAATGCAGCTTTTCTAAAAGGCCCTAGAGTCAAATATTAGTAAATGAAAGTGCTTGTGCTCAGCATGGACGCTACTTGACAAACCAGCTACGTGCTGCAGGGAGGCAGATGTCTGAGCAGGAGAGGACAAAAAGGAAAGCACCATAATATTTCTTTTTTCAAGGCTGAGACGGTCCTCTGGATAAACAGGGCTACTCATCCAGAGACCAGACCCAGAGTCAGAAATGTCCTGACTGGGCCAAAATAACTCATGCTGGAAGGGAAAAGGCGTCATGAATCCACACAAGACAAATAGGCAGACCAGAACATGCCTTTTCCTCACACTCAACACAGTGATAAAGTCAGACCAAACCATGAAATATATAGAAAATAGTGTAAAACCCGTGTCATGGTCAGGTCTCTCTGTGGTGGGACAGCAGGTCCGTTCTGCTGCTCCGGCCCAGACACAGAAATGACAGAGGCAGCAGCAAAAATAGCAAAGCACTGAAAATATTTCCTAATTATGGAAGACTGAGAGGAACTGTGGATGTTTAATTGAAGGAGGAAACAAACCAAGAGAGCTGTAACAAGCATCTCAAAGCTTCAGTTTTGTGCGATGGATACAAACATTCCCAATTACATGGAGAGCAGGAGAAACGCAGCTCATCCCACCAGCCCAGCAACAGGATGGGGAAGGAACTTCATAGGAACAAACAATGTAAGGACAACTATAGGTCTCCACACCAACGTGGTCTTCAAGTGCTCTGTGGAGTCAGCAGGGATGCCCAGGACTTTCCAGGGTCAGCTCCACAGCTCGGGCCAGGGGCACACAGGATGAATCTAAGCATTTTTAATTTCTAATCCCTCAGCCTTTTTAATTGCTTTAAGGAAATCCATGGAAATGAAAGTGGAAATGGGAGGCAAAAATCAGAAGAGAAATGAAAAGAGAACAGAATAGCTAATAGTAAAAAAAATAATAATCAGAAAAATACAGGCTGAAAAATATTAAAAATCTAGCTTAAAATTATTTTAATCCCCTTTTGAAATTAAAACATATATGAAATTTCATTATATTACACACAATATTGCACATCAAATTATTTTCTAGTTTCCCAGCTAGCAAAAATGCCATTTAAACTGGTTATTTAAACAATCTTAACCAGCTTTCTTTAATGTTGTAAATACGTATCACTAGGTTCGGATGAAGAAATTTTACTGCAAAGTTGTTGAACAATTTGGTTTAACAGTTTAGGCAAATTTGGTTTCTGAAGTGGTGTCAAAAGGGTCGTGGGCTTTCTATGATGGTATCTCAGCTCTCAGATGACAGAACTGCAGTTTTTAAATTGGATAATGGTGAATAACTAATCACAAACGCTGAGTCTAGATCTTCTAGATCTCAGGGCGAGCACTCATGTTCTGCACTCAGCTTTTGAAGCCCCTGGGACTCCTGAACTTCTCAGGGGGGCCCAAGGATTGGCAGGACAATGGAAATACCCATTAACCCAAAGGTTAGCAAGTCCAACTTGTGATGTGCAGAGGCAGCTGGGAATGAGGTTTTGTGTGATCTGATAACCCTGCATCACAGCGTGTGCCATGACACATCCAGGGACAACAGCAGAGTTGTCCTTGCCGTGGGCACATGGGGCTGTCCTGCAAGCTACGTAGATGTGATGATTTTTGAGCTTAGTAAGCCTTTTTTTCGGCAAATAACTATTATAAAGATCTGATTTTATTTTTTTTAAGACAGACTCTGAGAGACAACCACCCCTCATCTCAGCTGCACTGCTCATCACACTGCCCCTGAAGTACAGCTACGAGTGCTTGAACTCTGAGCTGCCGTGGGTCACAACCCGCTCCCCTCAGATCAGGCACGCAGGAAAAATGCTGCTGATTACAAATCAACAGTTTTTCTGGCAGGATTCACACCACTTTCTCTCCTCTGAGGGTGCCTGCTGCCCACCGGGAGGGCTGGGGTGTGAGCGTGGGAATCACTGGCGGCAGCCCCAAGAGAGGAGCAGCTTCCAGCATCCTCCTAAGGCTGCCAAAGCCTCAGCCCTGTGCTTCCTCGTCTACTTCCATTTCTGCAGTAAGTCAGGGAATACAGATTGGGGTGGAATCCAGGCTTCGAAGTGGATTTAGCTCAGGAGAAACCCATGGGGCTGGAGCCCAAAGGCTCTGGGAATGCATATGGTGATGAGATTGGGGATGGGTGTTGGGTCTGGACCCTTAGGAACTGCAAATTATTAGTGGTGCTGCCTTTGATGATGTGAGCAGATGTGAAGAGGAGCTGAATTTAAGTAGATGTTTGAGTAGATGTGTGTTTGTATGTGAACATGTGTGTAATCGAGGACTGTATGTACACATAAAAATGAGCAGATATGTGCAGAAAGCATGTGTAGGGGATGTGTTTGGGTGTTTCAATAGCTGTGCATTGAGCCTGCACGTGGCCAGGCCAGACCTGGGGGAAGGTGCACGTGTGGGTGCCTGTCCATGGTGTTTTTGCACACAGGGGACATGCACATGTATAGGGAGCGTGCAGGCACGGCTGTGGGGACACCAGGGTCAGCACGACCATGTACAGGTCCATAAGTGAAAAGATTGCTGTCTTCTTTACCTCTGTCTGCCTTAGGGCTAATCACAGCTCACAGTCCATGGCTGATAGAGTAATTTTTCCTATAGGCTTGAGGAAACAATGTGCTTTTTTTTTTTCATCACCTATGGAAATCATGTGGTCAGTCCCCCTTTTAGCAGCACACCCCAAAACTGAGCTGTGGGGGCAGTTTCAAGGAGATTGACAGAGATCCCAATCAATAAAGTTCCTGATAATTCAGCAAAAATTATCATCTGGGTGTGAAAAAGAAGCCTTGGCCATTGTCTCCGTGGAAGAAGCCCAGGCTGCTCTGCGCCTTGCCCTGTTCATCCTGCCCACATCTCGCTGAGCCCCACCAGACAGCAGCCTGCCCACCACTCTGCGTGGTAGCTGTGGACGTGGGAGGGAGCTGAGATAACTCTGCCATAGCTTAGACATGTGCTGGGAGGGATTTCAGTGGGGGCAGACATAGGGGGAGCTCAGGCACAAAGGCATCATCTGCCTTCCCCTGCAGTACATGGGGGAAAGGACGGCCTGGAGAAGAGAAGGCTCCAGGAAAACCTTAGAGTCCCTTCCAGGGCCCAAAGGGGCTCCATAAAAGCTGAGGGGGGACCCTTGATCAGGGAGGGGAGCCATAGGATGAAGGG
>BJBW01001947.1:22623-70028 GCA_004320125.1 Scolopax mira
CCCCCAGCCTGTAGCGCTGCCTGGGGTTGGTGTGACCCAGGGGGAGGACCCAGCACTTGGCCTTGTTGAATCCCACATTCTTGCTGGCAGTAAGAGCCTAGTAAGCATCCTCTACTCTTTTCTCCACATAAACAGAAGCACAGTGTAGCATTTCCATCTCCAAAGGGAACTAATTATTACATAGCAATACCTACCTTTATTTTTTTCTTGAGATGTTACTCCATCATTACTTTTACGTTTGGAAGAAATTCTGAAATAGTTTGCAAGTGTTTTAGGGGGTAAGCCTCGTTTTAATCCTGCTCCTTTTGGTGACAGTGGAGGTTTTCTTGGTGAAATAACTTTCTTTGGAGAATACATTTTTTCTGCAATGTATGTTTGACATTACATTTCCAGCTTAAGTTTAATCTCAAACTGACATTTATCAGACAAATTTATAGCAAACCCCAGTTTTCTATCTAGTACAGGACATAGGTTAGTTCTACTGATTTCTGCTTATTTTAGTTTTCTCCTGTTAAAGGGAATGGTTTCTGTTCAACTTGCTATTCAAGTGCCATAGCACTTACTCCACCATTACAGAAATAACTTCAGATAATCAATAGCTTGTCATTTTGATAAAACCATTATTTAATTTGGTATGTAGTTGTGTTAACCAACAGAACATTTCTTATGATTAAGGCCAGATAAACTGAAACTTGCTATCTTTTTTTAAAGAACTAATGTCTAAAAATTGCTTTGCTAACTCAGTTCCTAGAAAAAAAAACCCAAACCAAAAAAACAAGACCCCACCACCACCAAATAAAAAAAAACACCCAAAGAGAACACAAACCAAACAAAAACCCCAGATATAACCATGAAACTTACTTGGAGACTTGGCAGTGCTACAACTATTAAAAAAGCAAGGCTTGTGTGCATTAACACCTTTTTTGTCCACTTGATGAGACTGAGTAGCTTCTTTTAGTTGAGATAATATCTGTCTACCGCTACGCTGGCAAGAGGCATTGACTTCAAATATCTGCAGTGGTATTAAAGTTGCATTAAAAAAAAATTAGACATCCTGTATTATATCTTTTATATCTCTAGTTACAAAGAAGAAAAATGGCGCTGAGGAAAGGACTCCACAAACCTTAAAACCCAGCTCCTGAGCACAAGCATATACTGCAGCAGTTTTCCCCACTCCTGGCGGGCCTGTTATCAGAACTGTGTTGCAAAGGCTACTCTCTTCCTCAAGATCAGGTTTATTATCTTTAAAATCAAAACTGTCTGAAGAATCTGTAGAATTATGTAAAAGAAAAAGGATTCATGTCATTTTTATGCCAAGTTTAACAATGAGAAGCTATATTGTTTTTAATTCTGTCAGCACCTTCATGCTCTTTGTCCTCCTTTTCTGCTTTCTGATTTCTTTTCTCTTCCAAATCAGCTCTTTTTTTCCATTCTTTTAACCAACTATAAAAGGAAGGAACAGAAAAAAAAAGTTACTTCTGAACAAACTGAACAGAACATAATTTTAGGGGCTATCAGCCACTTGTTATCCCTCGCGGAAACTTATCAAGTCATTTCAGATTAAAACGTTAATAAATTTTTCAGGGTTTGATTCTTTTGTAAAAAAGGATTCCTTCTTCATTCTCCGCTCTATCAGTTGATCGGTACAAAACCCAGTCACTTGGCAAACTACTTCACAAACTACAGAAAATGCTTTATCATTCATAGTTTACTATTTTTTATCAGATGGATCTTTAAATTCTGTGTAACTTAAATCTATACAGAAAATTTAACTGAAAGCACAATATATTAGATGGACTCAAGCGTCTTACTATTGTCAAAAGCAGAGGCAGTGCATCAGGATCATGCATGCTTGTAGGGAAGTACAGACAAGTATTGTTGTGTTGCTCTCTCTCATTCATGGCATGTGAGCTTAAATAACCCAACAAAAAGCTTTTACTAAAGTTGTAAGGGCATTAGTTACTTAATCATTTCACTCTATCCCACAGCCTAATGTATGTTTTTGGTTTGTACCATACAAGCTTCTGAGGTATTACTGTAAAAGAAACTATGACTTAAAGGTCTAACTGACAATTTGTTTCTGCAACATTTTGTAAGTAAACCCAAGCAAATGTTGCAAACATAACACTGTGTTATTCAAACACAGTGTAAAGTAATTTACTTTACTTGTTTGAGCATAATCAAGTAACATGATGTTTTGAGTTATTTTAAGAGTGGATCCATGCTCTCACTTCTGACCTGTGCAGCCTTTCAATTTCTTTCTTGTTCCCTACAAGTTCACTGGAATCTTGAGGCTGATATTTTTCTGTCCAGAGCATGTCTTCCTTTTCAACACCTACAGAAAAAAAATATTATCCATTTTTAAATAGTTCTCATGCAAAAGAATTGATCAAATCTAGTAGAAAATTAAGACTATGTATGATATTTGCATCACAGGGCAAAGCTGACATGCATCATACATACATTCCCCCAGTGCAGAGAGAATTAAAATCAGGAAACGCAGTTACCTGAAAGTGCATTTGGCTCTAATAAATATTCACTGTCTTCTGTCATAACATCTGGTTTCTGGGTCTTGTTTTTTCCCAGATGCATTGCTTGTCCTGTCTCTGCTTGGTTTTCTCCAGATACAGGGGAAATAAGGTTCCTGGAAACTCTGGATTTTATTTCAGTCTCTGTACCTTCAATTTGTTTTCTTCTTTTTGATTTGTGGTCTTCTGTTTCTTTCCTTTTCCTCTTAGTTTCCTTCCAGTTGTCAGAATGTGTCTGACTTACCTCAGGATTTGCAGTGCCATTTCTGCTTTCTAAGAAAGAAAAAATTACATTCTTTTAAAATTTCAAGGTGTGTCCATTGCAACTGCTGTTTAAGCTGTATTTGAAGAATTTGGTCAAAATTACCTAAAATGCAAGGAACAAATTTATTTCCAACAAGACTATTACTTCGCTGAAATACTTCTGGAAAAAGTTGTCTTTTTATGCCAGTGTGTGTGTGTTTATGTTTCCCTCCATAGATTACTAACCTTGTATACCATTTTTAAAACCCGAACGTTCAGTTTGCTTTTTCAGAAACTTGCAGAAGTATTTTCGAACGGGAAATTGTGAATTAGAAGACATGATTTCATCTAGTAAATCTTTCCTGAATGTATCAGGAAAAACTGGTCGGTGGCCAGAAAGCTGTAATAGATACACAAAAACACTCATAAAATTATTAAAGTATTACACAGAATATAACAACGACAGTTTTGCATCATTTAAATGGGTAGCCATCTTGTTAAACCCAGAGATTAACAGAAAACCTTGAGAATTGGCTAATGTAATGATGCTGAATGATCAAGTCACACTGAAAAAAAAATAATCCAGGACTGACACAGATTCAAATTCCATGATTTTTTTTAAAACAAGAGAAATCCTAACAAGTAACAGAACAATTGCAATTTTCCTTTCATTTCCCTTGTAACACAAGCCCTCATTTTAAAGTACTAACCACAGGTGCAGAACAGTTTCCAGTTAGTTTTGAATTCACAGTAGAAAATTCCCCAAGTGAGAGAGTGATTTTTGCAATGTTAGTGACTTTGGTATTCAGTTTCCTTAGCTTCGTTAGTAGAGGACACGATGGTGATTCCAGTTTCCACATTGGATAACCTACAAAAGAACCCCCACCAAAAACAAAACAAGAGGAAACTTTTGTTAACAGAACAGAGGTTCACTGACAGACAAAAAATATCCTAGAGAAAATAAGAGTAAATACTCTTATAACTACAGCTTTATCATGTCAAAGCCAAGCTTATTTAACTTATAGACTTTTTTTATCTTTAATATTTCCATCTCCCACAAGCAGAACAAACTTGCATATTTTTTGCATACGTTTCTCCAATAAGTTGCTTCTGGGCTTTGCCTGCTCCAAATAACAACCTGTGCCCTCACCAGTCTCTGCAGGGCAGATGCTCCCCAAGGAGTTTGTTTGTTTATTGGTTGGTTTGTAATATAAACTCAGTTAAATGCTATTCTACCTTTTGCTTTTCTGTTTGCCCCTGCATAAAACATTGTAGCACACTCCCTTACTGGAAGGAAATGGCTGTTCTTTTCTCTTTTGAGAAATAGAAATATTTTGCTTTTGTCAGAAGGAAATAGTTTCTGCCCCAATCATGATCTTTATTTGCCAAATTGGAACTTGAAACACTAACTTTTTTTTACTAGATATTAAGAATTTTGCATCATCATCCATAAATGCATATATTACTTGAGTATCAGTTTAATTTGTAAATAGTGTTTTCTAGAACATCTCAGTGGAAGCTTCTAAGCTTTGTTTTCTTACTGTGACACAAACCAAGAGGGAATTACCAGTTGTTCCAGCCATAATATTAAGTTCTGCTGTTTGAGGGTTTTTTTTTTTCCCTTTTCTGCACAGATTTACTAGAAATTGTTATATAAATTTGCACCATGGTTGAACAAAAGCTTACAGTCATCTTTCTGCTGCACGTGGACAACAGTCTTAAAACATGAACTTGCAAGAGAATATGCTTCCATTGCTGCTGCTTTCTTTGCAATTTGTCTTTTCAGTAACTCTGGCAGTCCACTCATCAAGAATTCACGTTTTGCTCTGAACTGATCATCATCTTGAGAATTTTCAGATGCATCTTGGCTTTAATGGAAATAGAAATGAAAAAACCAAAAATAATTAGAACTACCAGCTATGTAAGACTTACAACAGAATTTAATCACATTCACTTCTACGTATGAGTTAGAAATAGTCTAGGAGAACTGCTAAAATGAATTAATTTACTGTAGTATGTTTACATTTAATTTCAAATTTCGCATTAGAGAATTTAACTTTAAAAAGTAAGCCTCTCTGGTGTTGTATTTTTATATGCAATTTAGGATTGCTTTTTAATCAGTCATCAACTACATTTTCAACCATCTAAAAGTGGTTCAACAATGGTTGAGGAAACATTTCTCCAAAAAAACCCCAAAATTTTGCAAGCAGATTAATAATTAATCAGTACAAAACCCATGACTGCTTATGTCATGTCAATAACATGTCAATAACAATAAGTTTATTTAAATTTGTAAAGTGAGAAAACGTTAAAGTAACCTTGGAATACATTTTGATTCTTGAGCAACTGCAATCTTGTAAACTGACCTGCTTTCATCGAAGATCACAACTGGTTCACCCGCAGAGTTCTGAGGATTTCTGCTTAGGAAGGAAGAGGGATATCCCAGTTTTCCTTTAAAAAGAAAAGTAAAAATCATGGTTAGATTAGTACTGATAGAGAATTCTAACCTTACTTCTCTGTTCACTGTCTTTATGTTCCATTTAGTAACATTAGGGAATCTCCTTTTCTTAAGGGAAAACTGTGTATTATAACTAGAAATAAAGCTATAATTAATTTTGTTATTTTATCACTATAAACATTATTTTCTGTAACTTTAAAAAATCCTTATGTTAGAAGACAACAAAACATGGTATATACTATTGGCAGTTTTTCAAACATAGTTTTCTTTGAATGAAAAAAAAAAAATAATCAAAGCAGCACGCCTGAAAAACCTCTGCACTATTAACTCATATCATAAAAAGTATATTTTGTAGTATTATATTAAAAAAACAGAAGAAAAGATGAGCATACTGCAAAGGCAGCTTTATAAAATAATATAATAGTCAATAACTGGATTAAAAATTAAACATATTCAGTTAAAACCAATTACCATTTGACCTCTTCTTTGCAATCTTAAAGTTTGCAGACTTTTTCCCCAAAACATCATTTAAGCTCCGAAGTTTCTTTTGCTTCACATTCTGCACTGTGGGAGTGGAGTCACTCAGGCTGGAATCTAAAATGATTATGGATTCCTAGAGGGAAAGCAAATTAAATAAGAAAGAAACACAAATTTTCCTCCTTTATTACCAATACAATTTAGTGACCAGTACTGAGGAAACCTCTAGAGTGCTTAGTTTGAAGATTATATAATGCTTTAATTACTGTTGTCTATACAGAAATAGTATATAGACTAAGATCTCCAATATCTAAATAAAGGCCAGAATTACTCTCATCTAAATTTAAATGTCTGAAATATACACATTTGAAACAAACACCTTGCTGCCCCTTAGGAAAGAAAAATAGTCACTTCTACAGCATGTCCCTCTGCTGCATGTTCTAGATCTGCATTAAGAAGGGCTTTCCAGTCTGTGCCTGGCAGCTGACGATTTGACATTGACCACAGCATTGCATAGGTATCTACCTTATTTCATTCTTTTAAAGAAATGTTTGCAAGATAGAAACATTGTTCTTGAATGAATCACAAAACCATCAAATTAATTCCTCCCCCCCACCCCAGGTATACATGCTTACTTCATTTTCTGGTATTTTTTTCTTTTCAGCAAGAGCTTGCTGGCGAGAGGAGCGTCTCACAGGAGGTGGTAAGTCTTCATTAACCTTTGATCTGTTATGCCGTACAGCCTTTGCTTTTTCAATCAGCTGTTTTGCTTTGGACATATTTTTAGAAGTAGAGCTTATCTGTTAACAAAGTACAAAGGTTCCTAGCAATTAACAGCGATACACACGGTAAGTGTTTCACATATTAATACAATTTTTTCACACTCATAAAAGCACATGATTTTTATACAATTTTGCTTGTATCAGAACAAAAACAAAAGAATGGAAAGGAGAAGCAAAGCAAGATGATATAGATAATTTTCAAATGGGAATGAGAGCTCTACAAGGGGATCCTCTGTGCCCAGAGCAAACAAATATGGGTAGTGACATTCTTAAGCATTACCTGTTCTGCTCTACCCAAACACTATGTCCCATCCTGAGAACGTGCAGAATGTGGGCATAATACTTTATTGGGGTTTTCTGTTATGTTATGAAAAATAATAAAACATATTTAAAATCTAAGATACAATAACTGTTTCAGTACAATCAAACAGTAATAGTCTCTTTCCATAGGACATCTGAGAAATGTCAGTAATGTATAGTGTATAGTGTTACTATACACATTATATATACTATATATATTATAGTATATACACTACATATACTATATATTATACATGTATAATATATAGTAAGATGTATAGTAACAAATAGTGTAATGTTGTATTACATTACACTATTACACAATAGTGAATATTAATACAAGTATTGCATATGGTAAATGATAAAACACTGAAACACAAAGTGCTACATAAATTACCTTTGTATTTTTGGAGGTTAACTCTTCATTTTTCATTGCTTCAGCTTTATTTGATTTTGCAGTCCCATTGATACGTGTAAACCTCATTCTAATTAGGGGAAAAAGTATTATAAAATTATTACTTTTTAGTAAAGGGAAACATTACTCTCCATCTAAGTTTCAAAACCCTTTAAAAACACAGTGCTGCAAACAGAAGCGACCCATTAGTTGTTGGTGATGTTTGTTTGTTTTGATGTTTTTAAAATAGCTTTAGATCCAGCACATTTACAGAGTCAACTTTGTTCCTTTTGTACTATTATCCAGCACAATTGGTACTCCTGCAGCTTTTGTATGCATTCCAGTCAATTTATGTCTTACTCTTAAAATACTTGTGGTAAAACAAAGTGCAAGAATGTAGACAATACTCTAAAATGTTTACCTTATTGGGCTGTTTCCATCCAAGGGCATGGTAATCATCTCAGCTTTATACATGTTATTTTTCTTCAAAGATCGCTTGCTTGCTTTTGGTGTAGAAGTCTGAAAAGGAGAGGCACTTAATTCATCTTCAGAAAAGGTACTTCTACGCCTAGGTTTTTTAGGTGTAACATTTTTGGATGGTTTAGTTTTCCTCTGCCTTAAACTCCTCCTTAACTCGTTCACTTTTGGACTTGCTGGAATTTTTATATCTAAGCTGTTTTCCTTCGAAAGAACACTAGCTTCTGGATCGACACTGCTAGTATTTGAGACATTTGTTTCCTTAGTTTCTGAAGCCTTCCTCCTTCTCTTCCCTTTTTTCTGAAACTTTTTAGGTCTTTTGGTCTTAGTTCTATTGTTTTCAGGACCAGAATGTGTGTATTTGTCCACAGAATCTTCCGGTACTTCACTTTCTAATCCTTTATTTGAAGCTGTGTCATCTTCAGGTCCTTCTTTTTCTTTTGAAGACATGCCTATGGCTTGCTTTTGTTTTCCAGGTGCCTTTTTAACTCCACTTTTTATTACATCTGATGCTGGTTGTCTAAAAGCCTTCATGAACTGATGCCTTTCTTCCACAGTACATTTTGGCTTCAAAGAATCTGACCCTGCAGTCTCTAGTACCGCTAACTCCAATTCTTCTTCCTCAATAACTACATTAGATTTTCTTTTCTGAGTAACCTGTTCAGTTTGTTCACTGTCCAGGAGGGTTGGGCTACTTTCTTTTTCCACTACACATCCTTTCTGCCTCAAAAAAATGGAAGCTATTTTCCTAGAGCTTTTTTGCTCCTTATGTAAAGGAGCTAATTTGGGGGGAACAGAATGAACTTGTGCGAGGACAGTTACTGTCCTAAGCAGCAGCTGTTGAGATTCTTCACACTTTTCCAGGTCACTAACGCTATCACTTTTGTCCATTTCATTTGCTGTAGCAGAATTGTCTGCTGGTGGTTTTGTGTCTTCAACACGATCTATGTTATTTTCTTCCTGACTCTTCAAGAAGTCCTCAAATGACACCGTTATTAGACTATTATTTGCCTGTGAAGTCTTACCATCCCCATGAACTTCAGAACTGGATTCACTAATACTAGTGCGACACTCTGCTGTTGTAGGAGATACCATCTTTTTCTTATCTTCAGTTTCCTTTTCACATTTTTCATTCAGCTGGTTTTCAGATGAAAAACTTTCAGATGAATCCATATTTACTTTGTGCTTCCTCTTCCTTGATTTTCTTATCCTATTTTTCTTACCATTTATTTCAGAACCAACTTTCTTTACATTTTTCCTATAGAGGACAGCATCTGAGGTGTTCTCTCCTTGCACATTATCTTCTGCCAATTCTGTTGCACATTTTGGGTCAACTAGAGTACAAGTAGCAATAGCATCATTACCGTCCTGTTTCAATCCTGATGTTTCTTTGCTGTCATCACTACTAATTTCAATTTCATGTTCATTCTCAGATTCTTTCATCTTTCTTAGCTTAGTATTTAGATTAACTCTCTTCCCTTTCCTCTTCCGCTTTAAAGATGGTTTAAAAGGTGGCTTACAGTCTTTGTCATCAGCATCCAACACTGTTTTATCTTTTCCAGCTTCAACTGGTAACGTAGCTTTCTCCGTTACAGATGTCTTTTTAAAATAGTCCAATATATTGTTGGCTTTTGGTGGTGACAACACTTTATCTGCTGGTTTTGATAATGGTGAAAAATATCTTGTGATTGTCTTTACAGAAGTATCTTCCTCTCGCCGTTTCTTGCATGGCTATTAAAAAGTTCAACATTAGGCTTAGTTTTTAAAAATTTAAGATGACTTAACATGGTAATATAAAGCAGTACAATATCCGCAATGTATATTACTGACACTAGGACTTTTTCTGAGGATTAAGAACTCAAGTCAATGCTCTAAGACTGTGTGCACATCAACTTTACCTCCATCTTTTCAAAAGCCATTTAAGCTTGAAATAAAGATTCTGCCAGTTTAAGAAAATAAAAATCCTACCTAGTTTGATACTACCAAAACTTAAAAGTGACAACAAGGTCCTCAGGAATTCAGAAAATCTACTTCAGTTCAGATGATCTATCTATGAGTTGCCTTGAGACAGTCGCCGGGGCATTTGTAGAGCAATGAATTGCGACATTACTTAATGATGTATGATCCCACCATAAAGGAAACACCTAGCTTATCTTAAGAAGAAACTATACCTTTTAAAATACTTAAAGAGAGCTAGTATGTGAGAACTGATATTTCATAAATCAAAATAAAGTCTTTCTTCAGAAGAGAATTTACCTAAAAAACTATAAAAGACGGCTCACCATGCTTATTACAACTCTTAGCTTATTAAAAACCGAGCTCTTCTAAACTCATACCATCTGAAACTGAAAACGCTCCTTCCCGAGCCCACCGGGAGGTGCCCCCGTTCGATGACAGCCTGGCCGGGGGCTGCCCAGCGCTGGCTGCGGCGGTCCCGGTCTGAGCAGGGCCCTCACAGCACCGGGGCGGCGTTTGAGGTCTCCCCGCTCACACCGCCCAGCAAAGGGCCGCCCTCAACCCCCCCATCTCCGCCCTCACAGCGCGGCCCCGGCCCGCCGCCGCCTCCCCACCTGAGCCTCGCCGTCTTTCCCGGGGAAGGAGGCGGCCGCCGCGGCCACGGCGACCCTGCCCACCATGCCCCAGGCGCTGGCAGGGAGCAGAGCCCTCAGCCACGGGGGAAGGCGGCCGCTGTGGCCATGGAGCGGCCCGCCCGCCCGATGGCCGCCGCCGCCGCCTGACAGGCGCGAGGGGGAGAAAGGCGCGCGCGGGACGAGATTCGGACCTCCGCGCGGAAGGGGGCGGTGCCGCCGCGCCCCACGTGATCCGCCCGCCCTGCCAACCGTCGCCCGCGTTCCCTCCTCACGTGACGTGAGCTCCCTCCTCCTCCAGCAGGCCGGGTCACGTGCCGCGGGAGCCGCGCTCCGCCCTCCCGCTCGGCCGCGGCCGGGAGAGTTTTCGCGCCGCGGCGCGGCGAAGGGCGGGAGGTATGACGTCACGGGGCGGGGCCTCGGGCGCGGGAGCCGGGCCGGTCCCCGCCACCCTTCCCGCCCCGCCCCGCCGGGCGCTCAGCCCGGACGCGCGGCCCTTCCGGGGGCGAGGCTCGTCTGCTGCCGCGGCTGCCCATGGAGGCCGAGGCCGAGGCGCGGCTCCTCTTGCAGGAGGCTCAGGAGAGCATCGAGGCGGCGCGGAGCTACCGGCGGGAGCTGGAGCAGCGGCTGCGGGGGCTGCAGCAGGCGCGGGAGCAGGTGGGGAGCGGACCGGACCGGGCTCTCCGGAGGAGCCCCAGAGGGGAGCAGCGGGCGGGAGGCGGACACCTGGGGATCCGGGTGCAGGAGGCGGCCGTCGGCGAGTCTCCCCCGGGGCAGCGGTGGTGCTCGGTCTGCGGCTGCAGCCGCGTCCTTCCCTGTGACCCCCTGCTCTGAGCCTGGGAGCGATCGGGAGGCACATGCAAGGACAAGGGGCAGCGGCCTTACCCTGCAAGAGGGAAGAGTCAGTGGGTGGAAGGAATACGTGTTTTACACGGAGGGGGGTGAGACCCTGGCCCAGGTTGCCCAGGGAGGTGGGAGATGGCCTGCCCCCGGAAACCTTCCTGGTCGGGTTGGCCGGGGCTCTGAGCAGCTTTGATGTAGTTGAAGGTGTCCCTGCTCATTGCAGGGGGGTTGGACTAGATGGACTTTAAAGGTCCCTTCCAACCCAAACTAGTCTGTTTAGGGAAGAAGGAGGGTGGAGAAGGAATCCCGCCAGACCCGAGGCGGATGGTGGTGGTGGTGACCCTGGTGATTCTCTGCACCTTCAGGGACATCGGTGTGTTGCCTCTGTAGGTGCTAGAGATGGAGGCTTTTGGAATGGAAGGGACAGGTGCGAGTTGAAGTCTGTTACTGGCCTGAGCTTGTATTTTTTGTGGTGATGGAGAGGTTTCCTGGGCCAGAATAAAGATTTGGCTGGACAGGATGCTGTCCAAGCTGTGCTTTTGCCAAGAAAGTTTGGACCAGATGATCCTTGAGGTTGCTTCCAAGCTGGTATTCTATGATTCTGTCATGATTCTATGTCTAAAGGAACTTTTCTAAAGTACTTAAGATGGTAAGTCTTATTTTATAGGAATCTAAGTGATTCCTGCCTAGGCACGTCGCTGTCTGGTTGCTGTCCTTAACTCTGCTGTCCCCATGCACCAAACTCTGTGGGTCACGTATGCTGTGGGTCATGTATAAGTGTTGCCAGCATTCTTGGTTAGCTGGTTTTACTGCAGCTGTGCACTGAAGCCAGGGGAGAGTTTTTATTGGGACTAATAACCCACCCACTCTGTGCTGAAGATGCATGGTAACACATGCAAATGTGGGTAGGGAGATTGCGGAGAGCCGACATCCTCTAAGCATTTTAGCTTTTGCAGACTTGAACCAATGCCTTACTATCTTTGATTGGGCTCTGCAAGGGGAAAATAAAGTAAACCCCAAACTCAGAAAATGTTTCCGCAGTGACCTGTTCATGTCTCTGGAGCAGATGCCATTAGCACAGAAACCTGCTAGGAGTCTGCCAGGTCAGTGTCCTGCTGCCGAGGGGGTGATCGCTGGGCATCAAATTAGTCATCTTCAAAACCGCAAGCTGCTTAAGAAAATGAATTGTTTGTGACCCTCTTTAATCCAAACCTCATCATCTCAGAACGTTGCCTGGAACCTCAAAATGCACGGAGAGGGAGATGATTTGCCTTTCTGCAGTGGCTGAGGGCGCTTTTGCTGCCCTACCTTTCTTTACTTTTCTTCTCCGGGGGAGTTTCTTTGCTCATGTGCTTGTTTCTGTTGTCTCTCTTGCCATCTTGAGTACCACACGCTATTTTGCCCACAGAGAATCAGCCACGCAGCACCCATCCAAGGACACCCTGCGTCCACAAGTGCTGAATGCCTTAGACTGGGGATCGGGTCGTGGAAGCGTTATTATTTGGGGACTGGTGGGCCAATGTGGTAGGAAAAGCACTTTAGATCACTTGCATTGCAGCCTTTTATTTTGGACCAATGGGACACTATTTTCAACAAGTTTCACGGAGCTGTGTACGTTCAGGGAGGTGGGTTTCCTCTTCTGTGAAGGCGGAGGGGTCTGCAGTTCTGAGGCTGGCTTGTTGGATTTGTATCTGCGTGTAATGGAGGTAGTGGGCTTAGAGAAGTGACTCTTCTGTTTTCCTCCGCCCCACCCCTTCACAAAGCTAAATACTTCCTTTTTTTTTCCTCAAGCGTTGAAATAACAAGAGAAGGGAAACTGAGCTGTGTGGCAGCTGCAGAGGTTCATGAATATTACTTAAAGAGGAAATTTATTTTACCTAACCAGAGAACTTCCTGTGTTGGTTGTCTGTACTTCTAAAGATCTACAAATTACGAGTACGGCCATGTGCCTGTTGCAGTGTTTCCTTGTGTGTGTGACTTAGAAAAGTCCTTCAAAGGGAGATGTTTACTTCTGACTTTTGCATCTTTTCTCAGAGATGTTCAAATGCAGTTTCTTCCCTGATTCAGCAAGTTTGCAAACATTTTAATAGGCACTTGTAGAACCTTCTGTGGTCTAGTTCTTCCAGAATCAAATCCAGACTTGCTGTTCACCCTCCCCTGTAACCCTGTAGCACAAGCAAATCAAAGCTGTCTATTTAAAAAAAAAATTCAAAGAAAGTAGATTTACAAGAACTTTAAAAATACAGTGAAGTGATAGGCCTGGAAAAGTGCTTTTAGAGAGACTTCCAAAAGCCTGATATCTTTTTCTTTCCAGTGTGTCTTTAATCATATGTGATGGCAGAGCTGTTTTTAAACATGATTACAGCAGTTTTGAGGGGCAGTGAGGAGAAAACTTACAGACTGTTTAGACTCTTCTGACAAGAAAAATTCGGTGATTGAAGTACATGTAACCCAGTTGGTAGTTAGCTCCAGCCTCAGAGGTTATCTTGATTTGCCTAGGTATCACACTCTTCCCCTCTTCCAGGCTAGTTTCTTTGTCTCCTTCCTTGCTGTATATGTACTAAAACCACTAGTTTGTTACCTGCCAACAATCCTTTATTTTGAAGTTGACTTCACAGGCAGCTTTTTCTCCAGCAGATGCAGATGAGATGGTTCAGAAAAATAAAAGATGTGCGTGGCCTTTGCCTTTATCCTGAATCCTTCTTTCCTGTTGCCTGAATTCAGATCAGAGAAAGTGCAACGTTGACCAGAGATGTGCTTGAGCAACATTTTAATGATTTGAAAGGGACCCTGAAGAAGCTGTTGGATGAGCGGCTGATGTCACTGCTGCAGGAAGTGGATGCCATAGAGCAAGAGAGCATCAAACCCTTGGATGAATGCCAGAAGCTGATAGAGCACGGAGTCAGTACGGCCAACGATCTGCTCCGGGACGGTAAGGCAGGACCTGATCCTAAGGCTTAGCTCTACCTTCTGGTGTGTCTTCTGGAAGACTGGAAGATTGCTCTTATGATCAGCGTATTTGGCTCGTTAGGGACTTCTCTCAAACCAAATGTTAAGAAGAGGTTAAAGTTGGGTAGGTGGAGTGAAGAGCTGATCAGTATTATCTTCTGCAAATCCATAGTTTAGTATTTTGTTCCATCTGGGGTGTATCTATGTCACTGTAACCCCTTCATAAGGGCAGTAAGTGTCTGTTTTGTAAATGTCTCTCTGCAGAGGTGCCCTGCACCCTTCCACACTAGAAAGAGGATTATATCAGGCTACTTTGAAACAAAATACATCTTGAGTACCCTAATAATAAAGTATCTCTGGTTGAAGAAAGTTATTTGCATCTTAGTGGAATAGAAGCTGAAGTAAATAGATTATCTTTCCTGTTAAGTGGGATTATGTTCACTGTTGATGGAATGGCCACTGTATGGGAAAAATTGCTCCAAAAAGTCTGAGGATGAGGCAGACAGAATTGTGGAATATTACTATAAGGGCCAGTTTGCACCCTACTGATGCTAAATACCTAGCCAGAAAGGAATGCCACTCCTGACTCTTTTCCCCACACTGGAGAACCTACTGGGAGCATGTCTGAGCCATGAGTATGTTGGCAGTTTCCTTGCATTGTTCTCATGTCTCAACTTTAACTTTCTTTCAACATGACCTCAGTTTTTGTGAACTAAAGTGCATCGAGCAGTCTCCCACGGGCAGGAGACAGACCAGCTTCCACCCCGAGGCAAGCTTGATGCCTAAAGACCATGCTGGCTTGGTAGCTTTTTGTTTTGGGTTTTTTTCCAGCACCACAACCTCTGGGAGAGCTGGTAGTCACCTTGGTTTGATTTTGTCTCTCAAGGTACTGACTCACAGGCTGGTGGAAAAGATTACCTGTGTTTTATATGGGTTTCTATCAGATCTCATGAGAACCTGGGTCCCCCCTCCCTCCGCAGCAGTACGAGCATCACTAAGTCATGGCGTTAAAATGAGCAGACGTTGCCTCTGAGTCAGAGAGGAGTTAAGCCTCCGTGGTTATTAAATCTCCTGCTGCCAATTATGACGTGTGCTTTTCTTTAGAGATTTGTAAGGTTTGTAATCCTCCATTTGGAAAAGGACTGAGCTTGCTTATGTTGTAAATTACCATCAAGTCATCAGATAAGAGAATGGAGCATACGTCTCTGTAAGCTGAAGTGTGGGGTGCTACTTTATATGGAAACCTTATGAAAAGATTTCTATTTATCTCTGCGCTTTAATGCATGGATTATTTCCTTCATTATGACAATAGTTACTATGTAGATTGCATCAAACAGAACAATGATTGAAATTACTGGTTTGCTTTTTAATTTTCTGCTCAGTGAAGGTGCTTTACTTTTTTATTCCTTTAAAGCAGGTGGAGGAAGGGATTAATCCTGACTTCTGGCATCTGATCCCAGTTCTGCTACTGTCTGAGACTCGAGGCAAATTATTACATTTGTTATAGGTGTGTCTACAGGAAGCTTTGAGAGCTTCAAAAGTTGCTAGATAGGCTTTATATTGTTAACTATAATTTTATTTTATATCTAAGAGTCTAGCAAAAGTGCTGAGAATGCTTCATATTTAATTGGTTGTTCGTGTTAGAACTGGTTCTTCTTTAAGGCAAAGAATGCCTTTTTGGATGTTTTCTCATGAGGAATATTTTTACCATTTGATTCCAGGGGAGAGTGCAGTCAATGGAGATGTGGGACAACAGAACGAGAAACTGTGCAGCTTTACAAAAAAAGCTCTGCACATTCAGCTAGACAGGTAAGGCACTGCCACGCTGTGGGGGTCTGAGGCAGGGGCACGTGCTCTTCTCTGTGGGGGTCTTTTCTCCTTTGAAATAAAAACCTTCCGCTCCACTGCCTTAAAAGATTTGTTTGAGGTGTTAGTGTCCTGTTGGTTTCACAGACTTTCACTGGGGCTGGCAGTCGCAGAATGGAGTCGTTTTCAACCTCCATATGTTCTATGCAATTGTAGACTGTTTATTTGGGAATGATGAAACCACTCCTTGTGGAACAGCTTGTATTTCGGAGTATTTACTGAGAAACAGACAGTCTGGTTAGGGCTGAAACACAATGTTTTCTGAGTCTTTTAAGTTTGAAACGCACATGCCAATTTCTGCAGCTGTTCTCTCTTTGCAAATCTGCACAGATTCAAGCGTGTGGGCAAAATATGAATTTGTAGAAGCTGGCCCCTTTCATTACAGCAAACTTTCCTTTCTCAGCTTACCAGAAGTGCCCTCCTTGGTTGACGTGCCTTGTTTATCTGCCCAGTTGGATGACTGCCTTCTTACTATATTGAAAAATCAAATATTCAGACATGGAACTGTGGCTTCTCGCCCACCTGTACAGCTAGAAGAGTTTGTTGAGAAGCCTGGAGGTATTTTAGTCCGATGGTGTAAGGTGGGTAAAATACCCTGGGTGAAAATCATTCAGACTTCAGTTTCCTGGAAAAAAATAAAATTGAAAAAGCCACTTTCATTCTGGATTCTCTAGAGCCTTCAAAGGAATAGTCTGCTCCAGTGTGTAGTTAAAACCTTTAAAAGTTATTTTTACGGCAATGGCTTCATCTAGTGATGTTGTGGTTGCTGCTGGGGTTTGTTGTTTCCTTTGAAGATGCCTTAGCAGACCCAGGCTGAGGCTGAACCTGTTCTATTATGATTTTACCCCGAAACATGTTTATGTCTTTAGGGAGATGCACTGGATAGAAAGAAAAAATATTTTAATATTGGCATTGACTAGTAAAGCAGCCTTTCTCTTCAACACACAAAACCTATTTTTGAGTAAATCACTGTTGTGCTTTGATGTGGTTTAGTTCTTGTTAGGCAGCTCTAGGCTTCTTCTCAGCATTAAACAAACCTGTGTTGTTCTAGCAGCAGCCAGCCATTGGTCAGACATCCTTCCCTTGTACAGGATGTGGATTCAGGTTATAAAACCATGGGTGCTATTGTCACCTGTGGTCTGATTTTCTATGATACGGAGGATTTCCCTGAATTTGGTTATGCTTGAGGGATAGTGGAGCTTTTGTGGGGGGCGAGGGGGAAAATCTCTTTTGACTTAAGAGATACCAAAGAATTGGAAATCATTCCCTGGAGCAGTTTATGAGGGGTAATAGTGAGTTTCCCTTGCTGTTAAAATTTTATTCTGCAAATTTGTCTTCAGCTTTTGCCTGAAGGATCTTGTTATACCTCTGCTCATTGAAAAAAAAAGCCTTCTGATAAATATTTCTTCTATAGATACTTCTAAGCTGTGATCAAACCATTCCTATGCTACTTTTTGTATAGGTTGTTTAAGACATTGATATTATTTTCTATATAAGGCATGCTTTCTGCTCTTTATCTTGTGACTGAACTGCCTTTGGTGGCAGGCAGCAGTACTGCCCTACTATGTGCTGCTTCAGAGTGAAAGGAAAAAAAGAGGGGGTCCTTTATTAATGCAACGAATGTTTCTCTAGGTGGATGATGACTTCATACCACAAGATTACAGACTGCAGTATCGTAAGAGTACTGCCAGTCACTTCGAAGATGTGTATGTGGGCTCGGAGACAGAGTTCATAGTGCTGCACATTGATCCTAACGTTGATTACCAGTTCAGAGTCTGTGCCCGAGGAGATGGTCGGCAGGAGTGGAGTCCATGGAGTGTTCCTCAGTTCGGCCGCACCACGCTGGTTCCCCATGGTACTGTCACGTTGCTGTTTGTCTTCAGCCCACATCCTCACTGCAGCTCCTGAAGCTTCTGTGGCTGAATGACTTCCGGAGCTGCTTTTTGAATGTTGATCAGGTGTTCTTAGCTGTGATACCTGTGTCTAATGTATCCTTTCATTCTAGAATTTATTCTTTGCTTCATAGTGTGAGTGATATTGAGCCTTTCCAGCAGGTCTCTCACTGCTTAGCCTTGGAAAATATCAGTGAGCCAGAAATAAGGCATTTTTCCCCCTTGTCCCTCACCCCTACCTAAGCACTGTTTGATGACCTACAGTCATGTAACAAGCCCTTGTATGGGAGAAAGAAAAACCTAAATTTTCTCTTCACTTGCACATTTTTAAGGGCTGTGGGTCCAGATGGTTTTGCTTTATCTACAAAATGACTTCACAGGAATCATAGCAAAGAGTGAAATTCTGGTAAGCCCTGTGAGCTGGGAAGTATTTTTTGTAATTGAAAATGATTTGAAAAAGAAACCTCTTCATCAGAAAGTGGCAAAACCAGCCCTGGTTCTTAACGTAGCTTAAGCTTCAGGTGAGGTGAAGTGAGTGGACGTTGTGACTGACTTGACTTTGCCCAGACAGTAACGCTGGCTATTTTGTTTGTTTGTTTGTTTTTTCTTTGAAGAATGGACAACAGGTTTAGAGGGTTACAGCTTGAGCAGTCGAAGAAACATAGCACTTCGAAATGATTCTCAGTCGTGCGGTGTGCTCTACTCCAAAGCTCCTACTTATTTCTGTGGGCAAACATTAACATTCAGGCAAGTATTTTCTGTTCTCTGGTCCCTCTCCTCTGAACCAAAGTTCCTTCTCTAGTCCCTCATTTCTATGTAAACCTGAGGCATGATGTGTGTTGGATTTTTCCATCAGCTCAGCCCCAGTCAAGGCAGCGTGTCTGTATGGTGCCTGCACTTCTTTTTCTTTACTCCTACTTCCTGGGTCTTTAGGAAAACACCTGATGTTTTTGTAGGGTTTGCACCTACCTAAAACAGAAACAAAGGCAAACTCCTGGGGGGTGGTAACATATAGTCTGTGCTGAGTAAATCTGTGGAAAACTGAACTTCCCTGAGTTCTGTAGCAGCTGTTAGTGGCTGTTCAGAAGCCAGTGGAGTCTCACCACTGATTCTTTTTAACTTTGGGTCAGGAGGTGCTTTCCCTCCATCTATCCACGTGCTTTGATTACTTTGAATGTGAAAATGTTGTATGTGCTGCTGGGACAGGTAAGGATGGCAGTCTGGCACTGATGTCTTTAACAGCTGAGATAATTAGCGATGAGCAGGCTTTTACTTGAAACTGGCATTAGACACTCTTGAGTGGAGAAGGAATGTTGTGAAATTCAAGCTTTTCATTTGACACTTTGACATGGAATGTGATAAAAGCTTTGGCAGCTTTGCTGCCTGTAGTCCTGTCCCTGCAATGATGTTGTTTAACAGGGCATGAGGAGCTTCCATGTGGATATGTCAGTTGTAATTACAGACCTCAGAGGCTCTGTTGCTTTATTCCATCTTTCCTTGGTTAAATAAAACTACTTGCCACACAGTAGGCAACCACCAAAGGCAATTTTAGAGGGTTGTTTATGGTATTTTTGTAACTCATTCCATGGTGTCTCATTTCTCCATTCCTGATAATGAATTATCTTAACTTCAGATGGTTGTAGTATGAGGATGTATTCAGTTGCCCTGTCTGAGATGGGATAAAAAGATAACAAAGCTTTCATTTGAAATCTGTTTCTGGATTTAACATCTCTTGGCTCAGAAATGCCTGTGAAATTAAAGGCAGAACTTTGAGGTTTCCCTTGGTTCTCTTTCAGACCAATTCCTTTTATCTTTTTTTATTGGTAACACATGAAAATCTTTTGCTTGACATTCTGGTAATGTGGACTCCACTCCAAGAGGAGATTGTTTCAGGATGGCAGAGCACTAACAAGCATGTGTCCACAAGAACTATAATGACACAAATGTTATGATTGAAGACACCTTCAAAAATCATTGTGTTCCTCTTCCAAGGTCCAAGAATTGCTTCTTTTTTGAAAGTGTGTGAAGTTTTCCTGAGCAGGGAGATGTAGTACTTGGTGTTTGACTTTCTCCATCTGTTGAAATAAAAGTATATCCACAGGGGGATAAGTGGCTTTGCAGAGCACAAGTAACTAGGGTTCATGTTACAGATGTTTGTGAAGCAGCTTTGTATTCTTTTGCTTTTGGGACACAGGAATACCTCATCAGTGGAAAGTGAAGCTGTGGTGAACGCAGTGCTTTGTATCTGCTTTTCACAGACTGCTTTAGTTACCCTCTGAGGTGAGGCGCTTGCACAAGTTGTAGGAGAACATCACTGCTTTAAGTCAGGGCTCCTCCTGTTTCTTTGCAGCCTTCAAGGAGCCGCCCTTGGGAAGGTTTCTCCACAGTGCTCTCTAAAGCTGTTGCTTGCTGTGGGCAGCCACAGTCAGTCTGGCCAGGCTGATGGGGTGGGATCAGCCAGCAGACACCCTGTGAAGCTCATGCTGACTCCGACAGGAGCCCACCACAGCTCTAATGACAGCTCATATGAAGGAAGCGCATGTGATCACCCACAGATCTACTTCTCTGTGCTCTGAGACAAATGGAAACTGGCAGTGGTTGAACTGGTTTGGTGTCACTTGTGCTGCTGTGGCAGGGGCAAGGTTTTGCTCTGCAGCATTGGAAGTGGTGAGAGGGGGTCCAGTGCCCACTGAGCATTCTTCCTACCAGGTGTTCTGGGGGCTTTTTAAAATGTTAAGTCCCAGAGATCATAGGGGTTGGAAAATAATTTTGTTAATATGATAGGAAAAATCAGCTTAGTAAAGTGAAGCTTAGGAGCCTGTGCAGTGATGCTCTGGGCTCTGCTTGGGCTCATTATTAATTGCTGAAAAATAAAAAAAATCCAAAGAGAAAGGAATGGTGATCTATACTAGATCCTGGCCTTCCCCATGCTGTTGAGAGGAGGAAAGCCACTGCAGAATTACAGGTTGGCCGTTGTCTTGGGCACTCAGGTTGTTCTTCCTCACTAGAGTGTGAGGAAGAATTGGCTCTTCCCTCCTTTGTGTCCACACGCAGCTCTGTCTGTTCCCCTGGTGTCAGGGCAGCGTCACAGGGAGGGGAGGGTGTGATGGACGCTGGAGCACACGATGAAAAACGTGGTCTCAGCCTAGATTTAGTGTGGGTGCCACAGGGACCGCTGGACCTCAAACATTCAGCTGGTCCTGATCTGAATCCTGTGGGAAGGCTCCTGCTCCGGGTCTGCCATCGCTCCTTTTGCAGAGCAGTCCCTGCCCTGGTACTGGTTTAATGGTTTTTTTCTTCCTTCTGCTCCTGGTCCAGGTTACTGTGACAGGACTCTGCAGAAGAGGGCTGTATAGATGAGCCTGTAAGTGTGGATACAGGTTGATGTGATAGAATTCCTACTTAATGAGTTTGTAATTAAGCATGTTCAGTCATTCTTGTGACTGTATACTTATTTCCAACGCAAAACTGAAGAAAGACTCCTTGAACTAGGGACGGAGTGAATTAATGTTACCGAAGCACAAAGGCTTTACCTCCTTAGTTTATAGGTAGTTGCTGGTGAAGCTTTACGAATAGCTATTTCAGGCAGAGTTTAAAATCTAAAGTAGAAAACCAAAATGAACTTGAAGTCTCAATTGAAGTTGTTTTGGGAAAAATGGTGGATTGCTTCCAAGTGAAAAGCTCCTCAGATACTTAAATATTAATTATTTCTTTTTGCTTTGCTTTATAGTACAAAGCTTTTGCTATCTTAGTGACATTCCCAGGGGTCAGAGAAACCTAATGGAGTGCAAAAGTAAAACATGGTTCCAATTTTATCCTCCCTGTTTGTCTTGAAAGAGTTAACCCATTATGTGCCAATACGCTGCCCAGTTTAATTCCAGTTCTTAAAAGCTTCTGTTGAATTTTTTCTGTTGTTTGGCAACAACCACACATCCATGCTGCTCTTTCTCTCAAGCTGTAATGAAAATAACTGCTGTTCTACTTTCTAGAAAAGATCATCTGAGTTTCCTGAGACCCTGGGGCTCTCTCTCAAGTATGATTTAGCACCTTTGAGACATGGCAGGACGAGGGAAAGGACTCTGTAAGGAACTGCAGCCTCACTCAGCCCTCAAAGGGAACTGCATCCCGGGTCATTTGCACAACTTGTTTGCTTTTTCTTTGGAGATTCTTTCCCAGGACCAAAATCCTAAACACAGCTGAGCAGAAGCCAGATTTGTAAATGCTCTTCTAGGCATTGTTTTTAACAGCCATTTGCATCAAGCTGATTTTGTTAAAAACCCAAACAAAACGCACCCCCACTCCCTCAAACCTAGCAATGCACCAAAACACATCACCCTTCCACTCCCAGCCCTTCGCAGCAGAATATAGCGGGGCTCTAATATAAATACTTTTTAAATAGTTGCTGAAACTGCAGCCATCTTGCCGTAATGCATGATGTTGATCAGTGATCTGGTATGGATGACTGTAGTTTTGCACGTATCGGTTGTTTCAGAGAACTGGAAATTGTTTCATAGGACTCTGAGCTGTGGCAGCAGAGAATTCTATTAAATAGCAAAGTTTGCAGGCAGCAGATTCATGTTTTGAACAGATTAATAGTTAGAGCATTGGTCAGTGGAGCTGTTGGGAAAGCTGGTCGGACTTGTGGTCATTCAGCAGGGATCTCCCCAAGAGGTTGGATGAATTTGTTGGAAGCATTGGAGCACAGTAGAAGGATCTGGTGTGCCAGGGTGGCACTGCCTGGATTTCATTGTATGTTTTGGTTTAAAGCCTCAGGGTTTAAGTTAACTTTTTGCTTGGTAGGATTGAGACCGTGGGTCAGCCAGACAGGCGAGACAGCCTCGGCGTGTGCGTGGAGCAGCAGAATGGCTATGACTCCCTGCAGCGGGATAAAGCTGTGTGCATTAGCACAAACGGTGAGTCTGGATCACAGAACTGAAGAATGTGGCTTTTTTTTTTTTCCCTTTTCTTTCACAAAACCTTTAGCCCCTAGTTTGCTTATGTCCCTGGATCATGTATGAGCAACTTCATCTCCCTTTTACGTACCACTGTTGGTGCGGTTAAAAGCTTTGGAGAGATCCCAGGTTGTCTTTTTCTGCTTGCAGTTCCTGTAACCTGTCAAAAAGGAACGTGTCAGGGTTGCCCTTCATTTCTGTTTGCCCGCAAAAAAAAAAATAGTAGGGAGAACATATTACTGCATGTCAGTGTGTAGAGAAAGCGAGAAATAATGTTTGTTATCTTGACTGTTTCAGGGGCAGTATTTGTAAATGGAAAAGAGATGACAAACCAACTGCCTGCTGTAACTTCTGGCTCGACTGTGACGTTTGACATGGAAGTTGTGCATTTAGGGCCTTCCAGCAACGAGGGAGGAAACTTCAAGCTTAGAGTCACCATTAGCTCTAACAACAGGGAAGTGGTCTTTGACTGGGTACTCGATCAGTGCTGTGGCTCTTTGTATTTCGGATGTTCATTTTCATACCCAGGCTGGAAAGTTTTGGTATTTTAGCAGTGAGTGAAGGGACTTTTGTTCTTGCCATAAAGTGTAATGTTAAACCTGGGTTCCAGCTGTTTGACATCAACAATCTGTTAACAAAAAACTGTCTTTATGCTACTTGAACACCACTATATTGTACTTCCTACTGGATTAATTTCAAAACATAATTGTGAAACATTGGATTTGTTATACTCTGGAAAAAGTTAGAAACAGGCATTTGCGTAGGCAAATTAACTTAAGCATCCATAAGACCCTTTCCCTTTTTTCCTTCAGACTTGATTTTTGTCAGTATTTCATTGTACTCTAGTCTCAGGGTACACGTGTTGTGTAGAATTAACTTTGCTTAATGCTGCTGTTCTGTGAAATAAGCCTGAAAACATTTAGTGGGGGTAGAAGGACGGTAATGGACCAAAGTTGTATTTATAGCAGTCAAAAGGAGCAAGTATTTAGAGCTGTGATGTCCTGCTATGCTTCCGTGTACGCAGTGCTGCCTTAATAGTATGAATGGAGAGTGGGGTCTGCACGCAACAGCCATTTCTTCCATACACGGTACTGTTCATTCCTCCAGAGCAAGGATGTCTGAGCCAGAATGGCTGTTTGAGTATGTAACCAGTCTGTTAACGTCTCACTTAAGTGCCTTATTTCCAGATAGTTTCCTGTGTTGTCACCAGGAATATATTTCCTAGAGTAGTCGCACGGTGATGTGTACATCAGCTTAATGTGGATGCTCGTCTCAGACCAGGACAGTGACCCTGATCTGCTCCAGATGTCCTCCCCAGTTACACCTTACCCTGGCCCCTACATCAGAGCAAGTCCCAGTGCTGTCATGCTTAGGCCTGATGTGCAGATGGCAGCCATGACTCCTCGCAGAGCCCCTCTAAGGCCAAGAGACAACCTTCTTTCTGTTCTCCAGCAGAGACAGGGAAAGGGCTGTTCTGATGTGTGGGAGGGATTCCTGGAAATCAAGGCCCCCCAGGCGAGCGAGGACCGCTGCTGAGGACCCACCCTGGGAGACGCCAGACGCCCGTGGCAGATTTAACCTGTGGCAGTCAAAATGGAGCAGGCAGTGGTAATTTATAGTGAATCAATTGACTTTGATTTTAGAAGTTAAATAAAAAAACTACTATTTCCCCTAAAGAGCAACTCAAATTTAGAATGAGCTTATCAAAGAGAGCCTCTTCCTGCTCAAAAGATTGCAATACTACTCTATTTAAAGAATAATTTGAAGTAATGCTCACTGAGGGCCTTAAAAGGGACTTTCTTACCTCAAGTTCAATTAAAATTAAATATATTTTAGCATATTAGAATATAAATATTTTTATAAGACCTAGACAATCATTCTTCCCTTTTGCTTCAGTGTCAACATGCTCCATCAGCCCTCTTTGCTGGCATGAAAAGTATTTACATTAGATTAATATTCCCCATACTCGTGGTCAGAACAAAAAAGATTTGTCATCCTCTGCAATTTTTCCCCAAGCATCTGGAGGAGGAAGAGAATGGCGGGTAATGCTTACACCATTTACAAGGGAACATAAAAGTGAGTAGAGTCAGATGGATGCAAAGAACTTGCACAGGGTAGAGCTGGGTTGGGATTTGCTGTGAGACACGAAGCAAGGAAGACAGGACACCTGTGGGTAAGGTTATCCAGTGTTAGCAACAAAATGCCTGCAGTATTCTCAGTTTTTCAAGCTCAGCTATTTTACTGTTAGAGAACACAAGCTTATCCTATTCTTTCAGTGTTCCTTTGAATAATCCTGTGAAGATTATTTTCAATACTTCTTAAATACGGTTCTTTTCCTGTAGGCAAGAAAGCTCAGGAGATGATGGAGCAGCCCCAGCCCTGCTCAGAGACAGCCAGAGACGACTCGTTCCATGTCGTAGTGCTGGTAATTTTACACACTTCAGGTGTGAGGTACTACTTGTAACTTAGTACTTTTACCATATGGAAACTAAAATTGTGACTATCGATACTTGTGAGGTACCGATGGGTCAGGTACCTTCTCATCTGCTTTTGGAGGGGACTTGTCAGACTATAGAATCTGCAGGATATTTACTTCCATGCTAGAAAATAAAGCTGAAGCCTTGAATCTAGGTACTTCCAGAGATGGTGATCCCCTGTTGGTTTGTTCCAAATATTCACACTGAGCAGCTTTGGGTGAGTGTGAAAGGCTGCTCCACTCCCCTGGAGAGCTGAAGGTGGCAGGAAAAGAAACAAGCTTTGTTCTGACAGGCTGTAGCTGTGTGTTGAGCAAGGGCAGCTTGCCAATGGGGGGTTGTTTTTTTGGTCTTTTATTGTGTTGGGTATTTTTGTGTGTGGCTTTTTTTTTTTTAAATTTAGCATAAGCCCAGCTGTGCAGATAGCAGATTAGGTACTGTTCAGCCACCTCAAAAGCTGCACCTTTTAAACCTGAGAGGGGTGAAGAGTCTCGGGTCTCTAACCCCGAGTAAGTAACAAGAGTATGCAAAGGATCAGAAGAGGCTTGAATTAAAAAGGTTGAAATTCTGTTCTTCTACAGCAGAGTTCAGCTTGACAGAAAACTTGACACTTCCTTTACAATTTCTCACCTCAGTATTGGAGCCTTGTGAGCAAGTTACCTGCTTCTGAAATCCAATCCTGAAAGTTTTTTTCTTAAGCTAGTACATCCACTTACCTCAACTAAGACTTATGTGTCAAGTGAAATCTGAAATGTTTTTTAAATAAAGTTTATCCCTCAACTGTGTATGGTCTAGTGAATTATGTATTGGTGCATAAAGCTGGGCAACACTGCTTCCTTCTAACAGGAACATAAAAATTTAGCCCTGCAGCCATCTTTAAGAGTTTCTGCCTCTTTTTTTAACTTAGTAATATTTTCATCTTCTGTTCCACAGAATTCCCAAACAATTCTGTCAGGCTTCTCACTTATTCCCTTACTTTTATTTCCTGGTAAAGTTCAGATCTTAACTAGTATCTCTCACAGATATACTACTTTTCATTCTTTTTTAAAAATTAATTACAGTATCTGTAAAGTATTTCCCTGAATTTTCCATCACAGCTGCTTTGTCTCCATTCTGCTGTTCCCAGCTCCTTACAATCACATTAAATGCTGCAAGTCTGTCCAAAAGCTACTGAGCAAGAAGCAAGAGTTATTTCATCCCCTTCAAATAAAGTCCCTGCTGAACTAGCACAGTTTTAGTTTATTTTCCCTTAGTTCTGCTTTACCTGCAGCCTGATCCATTTTCTTTGTCTCTCGTAAAGAGAAAATAACTCATGAAACCAGTAAATAAGGTTGCTGACAGGGCAGCTTTCTCTCATAAATACACCATTTGGATGAAGAACCTCCTTCAGACTCAAATCAAGCAGCTGAAGAACAGCAGATACCAGGGGCAAGGAGGGCATTTCTCTCAACCCAAAGCTCTCCTCTGAGCCATGAAACTGCACAGTATCAGGTTTATAACCAGGATTTGGTCCCCCAGGAACACCTTCCTTCAAGCACTGGCTGATGATGGCACCAAACTGTTCTGTGAATTAAGAAATGCTTAACATGGAACATAATTGTCAAAAATTGTCCTCACAGAATGGCTCCTGCATTCTCAAAGGTAACATCAAATTGCTGGAGGGGGGTGGATGGTTTAGGTAGTTCGCTTTGATGATCACTGAAGTAATCAAACCAGCGCAAGTCATTTGCAACTGCTTCACTGCAGGTGGTGAATCTTTACCCCAGCCCCTGAAACTCCAGGACAACATTCACAACAGTCAAAGCAATGTACATTTAAGGTTAACAACTTAAATGCATCTAACAATTTTGAATATAGTATTTAATGCACTGAATTAAATATTCAAGTCATATGTTAGCTTCCAACTTGGGGTTCACCAAATACAAAACATCATCAAAATCTGCCATGAACATACTAGAAAGTGGAATAGGAGAACCTTGCCAATTTTAGAGACAAAACTGTATCCGACAACTGCAGTCTGAAGTCAAGTTCACAGAATCTTAAGACTGTCATAGCTGTATTTCAGTATCTGAATTACTTTTAAGATGAAAAAAAGGTTTTCAGTGTCTGTCATTGAACAGTCACTATTTGGCCAACAGTCACTCGTTTGTTCTGCAGTACCCGTAGTGTCCATCCTCTGCAGTTCCAGAGAAGCACTATTTTAAACCAATACCAATTGAAGCTTTGCTCCAAGTAAACTAAGTAAATAAATCTGTTGGAAACATTAACCACTTGAATGTAAAAACTCACAAGCCTTATTTTTGTAAGTGACACGAGTGATGTTTCATTTTCAGTTATATAAATTACAGTAATAGACAACTTACAGAGAGATCTCAGGTATTCAGTTCTACCTCCAAGAAAGAATAAAAGCTTTTGTAAGACAGCTAAAAACCTGGTCATTTATGAAGACACCTTAAATATAATAAAAAACTGGACAGAAACTGAGCTGCCTTTGTAACAATCTGGCAAAGGAAGTACACAGATACAAATTTTAAAGGACATGCAGAAGATAAAAGTTTATAGAAGGTACTGGTTGTGGCCTTTCTGCATGCACACAAAATGACTGGACAACCATCATGGCAGATTTTATATTACTGAACTTTATGTACAAAAGCAGATTTCAAATAAAACATTTAATGTAAAAACAAAGGTTCATTTAAACAACCAAACCTGGGGGGTTTTTTTGTTGTTTTGTTTTTGTTTGTGGTTTTGTTTCATTTTTACATCTACTGTACCATTCAAATTCTTTTTAACCAGCTTACATGATATCTTCAAAATCTATCAAAGGTACATATAGAAAAGGCATCTTTATAAATAGAAAACAAAGGGCTTTTTTCAGCTTTTATTATAAATTGACATGACATACAAAGTTTACTGGACAGAAGTAATTTCATTACTATTTTTGGGGGATCACCAACTTTTTGTGCAAACAATGCTAGCCTTCTTTTAAGCATTAAGAGCATAACTGCTTAAGAAATGACATAAGCAATAATTCTAGAACTACATCTCCCCTAAAATAATCTATTTTTTTACATATGTGCACAGCTTTAGCAAATTAAAGCCAGAGAGAAATGCTTGATGTACTATCCAGAGGCATAATTAAGAGTTTGCTAAAACTCAAGAGAGCTGGCAAATTCAATAAGTTTGTAATGAAAGCTGCAGTTTCCCTCTTTCCTATTTTGTACACAAAATCAGTGACTAAGAACTTAATACTGGATGACAAATCACATCCACACCATTAGTTAAATAGTCTCACAGTTAAACACATCTTAAGGACCATCAAAATCAGTATTTACATTTTATAAATTTCTGAAGACACCATTAGAAAGCTTATATACCCCTTAAACAAATAGGGAACTGCATCTCATGGTGATGGAATGAAATAAAAAATTAAAAATACCTGTATTTACAGCAGCATTGTTCCTTTATAAATAAAGAATATGAAAAATGCAATATTTTAAGGATAATAAAAAATTGAGGTGATGTCACTCAACCACAGTGCTTGCTGGAATAAACCCTTCGGTGCTGATACTGTACCAGTAGTGAAACCACTTTCCATTGGAAAAAATCTGTAAACGTATGCATAAAATGTGTTAACAGCAGTGCAAAACTGCTCAAATATAGTTTAGTCAGCATCTTAGTATCTGTATTGAATACAATACATCACAGAATACTTGCATAAGAAGTGCAACACATTTTCTGGTCCAATTTTACAGTGCATTTTTCCCTCAAGAGTGGCATCTCGAAAGCCAAAGCTAAACCTATGGCCTGGACTTGCAGTCTGTACTCAGGCAAAACAGCAGGCATGAACTTCAGGAGAAGTTAAATGGACGTAATGCCTACGCTCTGTGGACTCTGGGCTTTAGCATGGCACACCACGATGCGGAGCCCCCGAAAAAAGGGCTGACATCGACTACTTTGTGTAGCTGTGTAAATGTGTAATAAAAATCTAAAGGAGCTAATGTTCAAGTTTAAAATGGTACACTGGGTGATCAATACATCAGAATTATCCACGAAAACCCAAACTGCTGGTATCCTCAAAAAGCCAAGGTGGTAACTTCACTGTGTCTGTAACATGAAAAGCCAAGATCTTTCCAAACAGGCACAAGACAAAGGAAGTGCTAAGTTTGCTGACTTTGATGCTTTTAGTGTAAAAAAATTAATTTGTAATTTACGGTCAATTGATAAATGATTTCAAATACAAGGATCAAGGTTAAACTTTTAAATAGTGAGACGTTATTTTCACAAAAGCTAACTGGAGAATTTCTAAATAAGGAAAGCAGAAACTGTATCCCAATCCCCTTTCCCCAATGTTTCACAACTTCATGATAGGAAAAAACAGCCAGATACAGATGCAAAGATCTTAATATAAAAACGGTTTTACGTATACTTAAATTATGTAAATTCCATAAAGTTCTTAAGACACTAATTACTAAAATTACAAAAAGATTTTCATATTGCTCTTCATGCTCAAACTCTTAGAATATTGTCATTACATCACCAAAACCAATATACATGTAGTACTTGCATAATTAACTGAATAGAAACCCTGTTAAAACAATATCCTTGTTGAAATCATTTATTTCCATCCAGCAGTGCCTGTTTGGAATCTCTGCATTTTTGTGTGTAATTCTTTATAGAGCTCATGCACCCTAGAATGTCACTTCAATGCTTGTCCGTTGAATGGCATTTGACTGTTGACTTCAGAGCTTTTGTTTCTTGCTCTGTTTTGTGACACCTGAGATGCTATCCATTTCTGAAATTCTCTCTCTCGTATTATTTTCACTATATCCATTTGTTGTCCCGCTTTGTTCCTCAGAAGATTCCTCATCCGTTGGGGAGGCAGATTCTCCTTTCTCTAACTTCTGCTGCATCTCTCGGAGCCTGGCAACAGCTTTGTCTATTGACATTATGCTGATGAGGTTAAAGTCATGCATGCTGACCAGATGTAGCATAAAGTTTCGACACAAGTTCTTCTTAATTATTTTTTGTCCGTAATTTTCAACAAACAGCATACAGGCATGATTCATTTGATTGTCAGCAATAAACCTGTCGAATTAGAAAGCTGTCATTATGCAAGTAGAACATTTTTGAAAACAAAAAGATACCCCACAACACGGTTTACCAATGTAACTGCATAGACCTATTGCAGAGTCTCAACATCGGCAACGCTTTTTCTTTTAAAGCCTTAGGCTACCAAGCACAAAAGAGATTTTTAAAAGCTTAAGGAGTCAAGAGCTTGTTACCAAATTACCCTTTAATGATCCCCTTCTAAACAACTGAGCTAACTGAATTTTAAGTGCTTAGCCAATTGCGATGCCAAATGGTCAACCAAATCAATACCAATCTATATAAATCATAATTGATTTACATCAAAATAAAGTTCACTGTAACATACCCGTGCTTCATAACATGAAGATTCCATAGTTTCATCACTTCTTTCTCTCCTTCGTTAACATCAGAAAATTCTTCAATTTGCTGGAGAAATAAAGGATTGGGAGAAAGAAGAAACACACACATCAGAACTGCAGGTCTGCTAACAAGCAAGCATACTGAAAATTCAACTGATGCCACCTCTACATCACAGAACATTTACTGCTGAAATCCAGATACTGCAGTCAAAAAGGTCAGAAAAAGTCGTAGCATGTGGAGACATGTGATGATAAATTACCTCTACATTGTATACACACACCACAGTGTACTCCTGTAAAACAAACATCTTCTCTTTGAAAGAGAAAACTTGTTAGGACCCACATGGCCTAGGCTAGCTTTGCAACTAAAGACATACTTGAAAACACAAACTTTGATTCTATTAATTCCTGTCATTAGTGTCTCAGCATCACAAGTTTCTCCTTCCTCTTAAAGCAAATGCATCATTTTCACAACAGATGTTCCGTTTGTTCCCTACAACAACTACAGACTGTCTCTTTAAAAACCACAATCCATTTAAAATGATTTTGTATAAATTGAATAATTACAGTAATGGTTTTCTCCCGTAGCCATTCAGGGTCCTTTTCATCCTCACTGTCTACTTCCATTTCCTGTGGACGGAGAGGTAAACAGGTGTCGCTGTGGAAATACAGCCGATTGTGCCCGCTGCTGTACGTTCGCTGCTGTTCTACTTCTCCATCTTCAGACTCAAGAAACTCTGACATACTGGCTTTCGTACGCTTTGGCCTAGCAGAAGGAAAAAAAACAAAGGCAACTGCTTTCAACCATTGTATGAAATATGCAAATACTGTAATTGATTAATATAAATTATTCTTTTAAGCTCTAGCATGCAAAAAGGAGGGAGAGGGGCAGGAAGAAAGAAAGAGTCAGCAGTGAAATAAACCCTGTTAAAAACCCAACACCCCGCTCCAACCCACACTCCACCTTTTGGGGAAGAAAAGTTTTAGAACAAGGCGGTTAAAGTACATTATGATCAGCTTCTTCAACTGAAAAGATTGAGAAAAATCACAGATGAAGTTATCATCATTCAGTAACAACTGGTTTAGCTATAAAACACTGTACTTCAATGGCAATGAAATTTAACACCGTTTCTGTGCACCTATGGATGTACAAATCCCTAGGTTTCACAAATACAGTCCCTATGCTACACTCCACATACAGATAGACCTTGTTTCCCATCTCCACACCTGCAAACAAGTATGTGTGTGATAGGAGTTCTTTTGACCGGTCCATTGCGGCTGAAGGCAAATCCAGGCTGACGATGGATATCCTGGGGATTTCCTGCGTAGGAGCCATCGTAGCACTCATTGATAGACACGTCTATCCTAGCACCTTTTGGATGATACTGAAACAGAGAATTGCAAACATACTTAGCCAACAGTAACGACAATACACCAGGAGGTTTAAACAGTTCTGAATACCTTAAATATCACCCTATCAATAGCCTGACATAGCTCGTTTCCTTTTACCACACCTCTAGAAACAAATTATACTAAAGCTTCATTACTCTGTAACATTTTACTGTTTTATATAAAACCACTCAGAATAGAATAAACTATTTGATTACTAGCAAGTACCCTAAAAGTTAGAACACTTCTAAATTTCCTAAAGTTTCAAGACTTCCAACCAAATGTAGATTCCTTTGCCTTCTACATCACATAAAAAGATTGTAGTAATGCAGCAGCAGCAGCAACAGTTGGAATTCATCCTCCAGCGATCAGTTACTTAAAATATATGACCTTACAAAAAATAAATCAAAAGCACAGAGTTTTTCCCCCACCATGTAACACACAAACATTCATGTAACATTCAAAGGATTTAACCCATAGATACAACCCTGTTACTTAATAGGCTACTGATGGAATCACTGCAAATGAAATATCTATGACAGACTGTAAGGTGTTTCACAGTGCTAAACTATAAAAAGATTACTTACAACATAATTAAAGATAAATCTGCTGTGGCACAGTTTAAGATGTTTGAGTAAACTATACAGCTTCCGACAGTTCAGTGTGCACCACGGGCAATGCAAGTCATCGCGGGCTTCAGTCTGCTGTCTTGTGTTGTTGTTGTACAGGAACTGAGGCAAACAAAGGGACAGTAGCATGAAATGCAGCTCAGTCATTAAATTCCCAACCCCCCTAAGTTGAACATTGTTTTGGGAAACCTCTACAGGAACAGTAGGTCCTTGGGAACACCGTATCAGCTCAGCATACTGAAACACTGGTATTTCAAGAGCTTTTTCCTCATTGGAGACCACCTGTTCCCCTCCAGACGTCTAACATGAGATGTCCTTTGTATTTTGGAACGTCAGACACAACCCCAAGAAGATTAATTTTCTAAAATACCTCCTGTAAGAAGAAATATGTGGAATGCCTCTAAATCTGTGAATCTGAGACCCCTTGAGGCATACACTGAAAAGGCAAACAGATGTTTCCACCCAGCTCAGAAGAGAATTGAACATTTTAGTTCTATGTAATATTTACAGTTCTTTTTCCCCTATAATGCTTATTTCTAATACCTGGTAAAATATCCGCAACTTCTGTCGAGGTTCATTTAAAACATCTCTCTCTTTTCTCGTTTGAAGGTCTGTCGGCGAGGATTCTTTCACAGCTAAAAAACCATGTGAAGATATAAATTTCTTTATTAAAGAGGAAAAAAAAGACATTATTTCTTAATGCAAGTATGGAAGTTCTGAGAGGGGGCACATTGCTGCTGAAAAAACCAGGCTACTCTTTAACATAAGTAGCTTGTATCAGCAACAAGTCTTGGTGCTTATCTTCCCTCACAAATCTACAGGCAAATCCACCATTTTTAAAAGCCAGGTATCTCCAGTTTTGGACAACCCTTCAGAGAACTTAAAAAGTCAGATAAAAAGCAACATTTTTCTCACTCCACTTAAGCAAACAGAGGATTCTTTAGGTCTAGCTAAAACCAGGTGTGGCCAGGAAATAAAAAAGAAACGCTGCTTTCAGATGGCTGCACTGCAAATACCTTGCTTAAATTCAGGTTTCCCAAGTCACACAACAGTATGAAATGCAAGTAACACAAAATATTTAACTGAAACTTTAACCCTTAACTCTTAGCCTTCAAACACTCACTATTTTGTGTAACGGCACTGCTCAGTTACCTCCCAGTCTCTTCCATACATTTTAATCTCAGTAAGATCATTTGATTTCATACAATTAACAAAAAAGCCAACATGCCTAGGCAGGTTATCTATCCTCAGGAAAATCCAAATAATGACATCTACTTGTTTCTAAACGGTGAGAAATGAGGCAAAACAACTATCATCTCTACTGACATAAGGAGATGCCTTAGAAGAGGCAGGTATTTCATATCTAATATTTTGGAGAACAAGGGAAATCTCATCTTCTTGCTGTATGAAAAAGAGAGGAGACCTGACAGTTCAGCCTGCACCACATCAGGGAAATTAGAATTCCATGGCTCAGTTACATTGAGCACTTTTTAATTACAGCAAAGGTTGAGCCTCCACATTTAGGAAGTCTTTGATGTCTTTATTCCACTGCTCTGCCTTGGGAAACATGCCAAAGTAAAATGACAACACCAAATTCATGCACCCTTGGGAAAGATGAACTTTTCTTTCTTTTACTATCAGAACCTCTAACTGATAAAGGCTTTCTACTATTTTCACTCTCCTCCTTGGTATTCAGAGTCTGAAAACAGCACGACCATCACAAATACCTTACAGTGCTGTGCATTGTGCTATGACATATTCCTGTATTAAGAGTCGGCTGAACTATTTAAAAGGTGGCTCTTGCTGTAACTTTACCAGTTTACTGGAACACTTGGCATCTCTGATGCAAAGACATGTACTCTATCAGTACATTAGCAATGCAGCCTTGCCACCTCCCAACACCTCTCTATTTATTATGCAGTAAACTAGTACACACCTTCCAGAGTCAGCCAACATACTGTAATTTCTTTTGCAAGTCTGAGCACAAGACCTGCCTAACAAATTCCAATATACGTGTCTGAGAAGATCTAAAATACAAGGAGGCCTGCTATGAGGAAGAGAAAACAGAACAACTTTTACAGTGAAAGTTCAAGTACTTCCCTACTTCTGTTGACCTCTATTGGAAATTACTTCATGTTTGTGTGTGTTGCGTCAGCCATTCATCCCAATTCAAGAAACCCAAGTGTCTGTAATCCCTAGCTCAGATGAAGTATTCAACTGACAAGACAGCAATCAGTCTTGTTTAAATATTCTTGTACTCTTTCCAAAGACAAAGATGCCTGGAGATTGGCTGAGGATGTTCAGGACCATTTTAGACAGTGACTTCTGCACATGTAGGGGTGAAATTCTTCTTGCTCTAACTCACACTAAAGCCTAAATGTAGTGAAAGGAATTGCTGCTCTTAGTCTCACCAGAGATGAACTATCATTGACCCATCAAGTTTCCCAACCTATAAAGCAATACAACAGCACAAAAAGCACATTTGGAAAAGCAGTATTTTTTTTCTTAATAGGTATTCTCTTGCTATCACTACTACAGCTCCCAAACCTCGTAATTATGTATCCAACACAAAACCAAACTTAAATACTATTTTGCACAAATTCTCCAATGCACTACCATAAATGAACCCCAAAACTCCAAGCAAGGCAGCTCTCTGCAAACAGTGCCTGGCTACATTCTCCAGAGATTGAGCCTGGAGACAGAATCACTACACTCCAGATAATTATTTCTATAATAGGACCTAGAAGTTTTCCTTAACCACACAGTCCCAATCTAGTTACAAGCTTGGAAACACTGATCACTCCAAAGTGAATCAGGTGCCAGTTGCAGGTCTAGGTACACTCACAGGTGTCTGAACAAAAGAAGCAGCCTGTTGCATCCTCAAAATTTTAAGTTTTCCAACCGTCCTTCAGCCTTACCTGCCAATATTCCAAGTCAAAGTTCCAAACAACTGTAAGGGACACAAAAGAAAAATAGTACCCAGGCCAATCCCCACTGCCACTTAGGAATCAAAGGGGAGTTTCAGAATAAATGTGACCCTCAGAGAGGAAACTGCTATTAAAAGAAATAAAAAAAGAGGGGGTGGGGGGCAACAATTGTAATTTAAAGGTGTCCTTTCTATCTAGCATCAAAAAGTATTTCAGTAATAGCTTTTTTTTGAGTGATGCTCTCAGACAGCAAGGAAGAAACATGGTTTTAGAAACATATTAACAGAATTGCAATTACTGATTGTGTCAGTTCATAAGCATTCTGAAAGAACCTGTGTTACCCTTACACCACAAACGTGCAGTGTAACATACAATACTTTAGACAGTTTGTCACATTTCACAGTAGCAGCTATGTTTTCCGAGAGCTAAATACATCATCCAATAGACAAATTTTAAAATCATTTTCACTACAAAGCATAAAAAAGAACTTAATACTATACATCCAAATACTTCTAGAACAGTAATTAAAATGAATAGAGAAAAAACAGACAATCCTAGAAGTCCTATTCAGAGATTTCCCCCCAATTTACTTCACATCAGGATTTACAAACATTGTACATAAAACACTTCAGTATGGTAATGATCACAAAGGACCCCACTATTTTTAGCTTTTAAAATTACCTTAAAAATATACAAAATGTGGGATACAACAAAGCCCATTCTTTTTTGCTTTTTTATGTGTAAGATTACCCGAAGCAGTAGCACCAGTGAGTCAGAAACCCTGAAGTACAGACGCACCAAGCAAATGATTATTCAGCAGTGAAGCCAAAGTTTGTTTACCTATAGTCTGAGTAGGTTTAACAGAATTGGGCTTGTTTTCTTGAGGGAGGCTTTCAGAATTTCGTGTTGCAAGAGGTTTAGCTATAGGAGCTGTGGACTTATCGTTTGTGTCTCCTGTCCAACGAAGAGTAAACTGAAGCGTAGGTCCCTGAGAAAATGTTTCAAATGGAGGCAATCTCTGGGGGAAATAAAACGTAATACAGCAGAATGAGTGTTTTCCCATGGACAAAAACATTCACAAAATGGGGACAGATGTAATGTTTTAATCACCTGAAGTCCTTGCGCTTTCAACATAAGCATACACATTTAGATATACTGAAAAGGAAAAAAAAAGCTGAAAAAAGATTACTATGCAGTTTCTGACACCTTACCAACCACTTCACGCACATACTGTGGCACAGAACTTGATCTTTGTGAAACATTAAATAGCAAACAGCATGGGACTGACTAGAAAGAGAACAGCACTTACCCACGAGCCTGCTGTCACTGTATGTCTTTCTACTCACACCTACTCCCAATTCCCCAGTCCAGTATTGGGTATTAATACCCAATACACAAGCTGCAAAAAGTCTACCACTATCTGCTGTAGAAAGGCTATTGTAATATTCTCCTGGGGATATGTTCTTCTATTCCACTCGCTTATCAAATCAATAGTAATAACTTGATAATTAGAGTCAAGTCCAAACTCTTCCTATCAAGTATCACACCCTAAATTTATCAATGAGATTACAGAATTCCATCTTAAAAGCTCTTTATTAAATTTAAGCACTGTTATTTTACAAAAACGCTATTGCAAAACCAGAGAAAACCAATGACAACATGCTTATCAGGTCTGAGTGCTAAACACATTGGTCATGACTATTTTGGGGTAGCACCTGCAATGTGGAAAACCTCTCTCATATTCTCCCAAGAAGTGTATCCCAGCCTCAGTTTAACAATGCTACAGCAATTCATATATATATATTTTTAAGCATATTTACATGTGGAGAATCTCTTCCTATGATCTTATTAAAAGAAGTTTCTAGCTTTTTCAATTTTAACTTCTGAACACAGTTAATAGAATCAGAATAGATTCTGAACCAGGTAGATGCTGAACAGGGTAATAATACTTAACTATGTTTTTACTATATACTTTGGATCACCTCTGGCTTTTTTCATAATTATATAATCATGTTGATGCACAAATACTTTGCAACCATCTAGGATTTCCATATTCTTCTCCTCAGTCACTTAGAACTGATCCTGACACAGGAGCACGCGACCCTGTAACTGCGTTCACTGAATTACTCGCTGTAGATTCACCTCAGCCAGTAATTTCTCTCTGCACAACATTTGCTCCTACACTGACACAACCCCTTCCTCTCAGCACCAAATTCCACCAGCTTTCTCTAAAGGTATGTAAGATCACACCTGTGAAAGCTCTGGGTTCCTCTTTCTTTCCCCAAAATATACTGTTTCTGCAGTTTGTTCCTTTTGATTTGTCCAACTTGAATTTATTACAACAAAACCACATTTGCATGATTTTCTAACACAGAAATTCAGAAGTCACAGGAAGAGACAGCTGCCATAGTTACAGTAGTTAACATCTGCCTGTTTTAACAATCTAGCATAGCCAAAACCTTCCTAAACTAAGAATTAAATTAAAACTTATATCTATACATCCTGGAAGTACCATTTCCTGTTCAAATAAACAAATTTTCAGAGGAACAGCCAACTGACTTCACTTAAACTTGTCTTCTATCTTAATCCAGACCATTTTAAGCGAAGACAGGTTATTTCAGCCACTAAACCACCCATACCTTCCCATCAAGTATTGTTTCCCATGTTGCTCTTTTCTTGCTAATGGGACACTCTTCCATTTCCTGCATGGCCACTTCATATTCTCCATCCAGAAGTTGCAAGCGCCTGTCAAGACAAAGTAAATGTTATGAGTAAAGCAGCTCATTTTTATTGTTTTCTATTAAAACACAGAATATATTCCACAGTAAACAAGTTTGATTTCACTGCAATAGAGAACTAGTGTCTTCTTTAGGTCCCAGCAGCACAAGATCTGCAACTTCATCAGCAAGAGCCTGGGCATGGAGAAAATTATGGCACCAAATAGAATGTAAGCAGTAAGCATATTTCAGAGACTTTTTGTTTGCTTGATTTACTTTTCAATTACACTGTAATCAATCTTTAATAGAACCACAGAAATTACATCTGTCAGAAAACTGACAAAGAACAAAGTGATGCATAATTACAGGACAATACTCAAGTTTGTGAAAGGTAATCATTTCCAATTGTCAGAGAACAAGTCTCAGTATGAAGTGTTCATTATAAAATCTGTAGACTATATTAAACAAATTCATAAGAATTAACAGAATAATATTTATTTTGGATAGTATTACCTGTTTTTATCAAATACAGTCATTTGTGCTACAAATGTCTTTTCTCCATCTTCACGATTTGAAGAGTTTCTTTTTCTTCTAGCTGGAAGCTCCTCATTGACATCTGTACATAAATATGGTATTCAATTATTACATATGCACAAATTAAAAAAATCAAACAGCTTCCATGCAATTATAAAATACAACTGGCTGTTGATTACGTCAGATGTGTCATACAATAGCAAAAGACACACTATTTAGTGAACAGCTTGACAGCAATGGAAAGAGTACTTAGCTTAACAGTAATCATACTTTAGATACATTCACCTATATTTATAGTTTATTCATATTGCTCTGTCAGCATAAAGAGTTTGGGTTTGACCTTCCTCCTCTTGTAGCTATAAAATAGCGAGAAAGAAAGTTTTTCATTCTACATGCATTCTACTCCTCAAAGCTGTAACATTTATGATGTAATATAACAGATCTTAACAAAATTAAGAAAATAGCTTTTAAAATTTTGTTATTAAGCTATAATATTGTTTTTTAATCAGCTAGTCATTTAGTTTTTATGCCAGACCATGATAGAACCAACAGCTGGGTCAGTAGCGACCAGTGTTCCTGGAGGTTTAATGATAGTTGCAGCGACCACAGAGTTATCTTACACTATTCTCCTCCCAACAGTGTTGCCTGTCCTTCACCATCACACATTACTGAAAACTGATGTTAAATTTACACAGAAATATGATGACAGTTTCTAGTTTTAGCCCCATCTTGAAAAAGACTGGAAACAAATGAAAGCCAGTTGTCTATGGCAATATCTATCTACGACTGGCCCTTATCAGAGCATGACCTAGGCTGAAGATTAAGACAACTATACGTGCCTACAAGATAAATTCTGTAAAAGCATATTTAAAGGCTGAACTTACCAATGTTTTCATTAGTCTCGCCATTGATCAGTCCATTAAACTCTCTTCTTCCTGGGCGAGTTACTCTGAATAACAATGAGTAGGACTTCACCATATGGCTGTTACTTGGTTCAAACTCATTACTGGAAACCGCAAGTGATGGGAAGTTGCCTGGTTTTATTTGGCTGAGGTCTGGGTTTAAAGGCACCTGCTTTTTACCTGTAGGAACCTGTCTTATTGGACAACTAACATCCTGCAGGAAACAAGAAAGCTAAGGTTTAGGTTTTCAGAACAGAAGTAAAGCCATTAAGTGTTAAAATTTGTATCACTTATGAACTCTATTTGTCCTGCCATCTTTTTGAAAATAAGCCTTTTAACAGACGTAAATAAAAAAAATCTGGAATAACAATCCCAGGTTTTAAATGTAAAACAGCTATTTGAAAGTGTAAATAAAACTGGCATTTTATAACCATTCCTGGCAGCAGCCATCTTTCTCTAAGTGATTAAATTAACACTAACATGAAGCATTCAGAAAGACTGCAGAACAGTCATTAATACTAATTTAATTCTGTTTACCTAAAGAAATTAGATGTTTTGGTTATATATATATTTCATGGGCTTCCTATCTTCTCCTGCCAATATTACAAAGTGCACTTTGAGCTATCTGGGAGATAAAGAACCACTTACCTAGGATTTATTATATTCAGTATCTCTCAAATAGATCATTGAGCACTGGCTGGTATTGGAAAAACAAGGCAGGATGGCCTAAGTATGAAACTTGCGGCAAAACATTTCAAGTAACCATCAGCACCTCCTACTTTTACCATATTTATCTATACTATAGCAAGTAAAAAAATTGGCTAGAAACAATATTAACTCTTAAGAATATGTCAAAACAGCTTAACATTCTTAGGGAATATATACAAAATTCTGACTGCAAATGTTTCCCTTTTTGGTTAAAAATTACAGTATGCATTACTAAGCCTCCCTTATTCCCGTATCTGCGAAGATAATTTGCCAACTGGTGTGAAACAAACATAGCTAAACCTGCAAGCAAATTCAGAGATGCTTTGAGAAAAAAAAAAAAAGGTTTGAAAATGGCTTATGATTCATAATATCTAAAATTTGCAATAATTGAGATGATCAGTGTAAAAAAACATAAGTACAGAAAAAGCAAGTTAGAGGCAAGACTTGGCAGATGACTGGGGAATTCAAAACAATTGCAACTTGTTCCTTTTTATTTTTAAACTCTAAAAGGCAGACTATTTAATGACTTTGCAATTGCCTGGTTTACTTAAGCCTCTGAACATCACAACAGAATTAATAGTTTGATGATGTGATAGAAAAAAACTGAAGCAAAAATAGAGATGGCTGAAATCCACAATGAGTGAATCTGACTTACAAGCGAGTTAAATTCAATGAACAAGCTGAACAAGTTTTTTTTAGAACTTCTAGTTATTTCTCACAAAGCAAAGCAAAATATATATATATTTGCTGCTGCTGAACCCCTTACCCAGGCAACAACTTGAATAGATTAGTTCAATTTATCTCAAAAGAAGCATCATTTCACCATTACCTTGTTGTATTGCAATGTTAAACAGACATTCCAGACTCGCATAGATGTTTTGCTTTATTATATATTAATACTTTGTCAAATCATTTTTACCTTTCTTTTCTTGTGGCAAACTTTCACAAGCAGTACTTCCAGGGTTACAGAATTTTGTTCATTCTCTGAGTTTTGTGATGGCTTATCTAAATAGAAAAATATTTTAAGTTCTGAAAAAATGAAGATCTATTCAACTGTGCAAATCCACCTGCAATAGGTACCTCCAGGCACAAAGACCTCTAGTCAAATTCTAAGTTTCAATTCTCCACAAACTTACTGCAAATTCCCACTTGAGAACATATCCTACCTCACTGTTCTAATTCTAGTGGATTAAAAAGCATAGTCAATCTCCAATGTTTAAAAGACTAAGCTTGCTACCTTTGACATTGCCAAGACCTTTTCATAGCAGCAAAAAAGGAAATGGGTAGATTTAAAGAAAATCGGAAAAAAATAACTACAGATAAGTAAATTGTTTCCTACAATTTTTTTTTTCAGCTTGCAAACCTAGAATTTGGTTCACATCAAAACTTAAGATCCAGATGCTATCAGATAGGAAAATAAAACAAAAAAAGAAACCATAAATATTATGTAAGCTAAGTATATGCAGAATAGCTGTCAAATGACTCTTAAAAAATGGGGAAAAAGTCTTAGGAAAGAAGTCCTGGCTTCATGGTCTCTGCACCATCAATTTCCTAGAGCCTGGAATCCTCAAGACAGCTAATACCAGCAGCATGATCAACAATGTAAATTAGGAACTGCCTTACAAAATAAATTTCACTGGATGGTAGAACATTTAATAGTTTAAATTTATATTAATCAAGAATTGTGCCCTCATACAGAAAAAGAATAACAAAGAATAACTTGATTATATATCTAGTTAAAAATAGTTTCTGGAAGAAAATCTGAAAAAAACAATTATCAGCCCAAACTGAATGAACCTATAAGAAGTTATTTCTGCCGTTTAAAAAAAAAGAAATCTTACAAATTATGGGTTTAAGCTAAAAAGCACAATGGCTTCGCCTTGGTCCATGTTACAAGAACCTGACATTCAATTATATACTTTGTTATGCCCATCAGATATAAAAAGCAAACCTTTAGCATATTAAAGACATAACCCAAATCTCTTCACTTGCTTTCCTTCTGACACTACATCCACACTCAATAAGCTTGACACGTTTCAGTAGAAAGAGTTCTGGTAGCTCATCTAGAGACACTGGCAGTTTTATCAAATAGATTTTTATTTTTTATTATTGTAAACACTAGACATATTAGAAGTCTTAGCAAATACAGAAACTCAGGGCAGGGGGGAACCTAATCAAAACCACTGTTTCAAGAGTTTCTAGCAATTTCTATCCAGACAAATAAGCATATTAATTATGCCGGCTTCATTAATTTAACTATTTTCTATATTGAATATTCACTGTAGCATACATTCCTTATGGTAATGATGCTCTCACTACATGGAGTGCCCTCCAGAAGTGAAAGGGTTTTATAGTCAACAGTAGAGTCACATAATCCAAGCATTCAAAGCCACAGAGAAAGTCTTCAAATATCCTCCACCTTTATTCTATACTTCTCTATTTTTACCACTAGCTACCCCAGAAGTCCTTCTCTCTTATGGTTTCTCATCTCAAATACTGAACACAACACGTAACCTGAAGTTCCTGAGAGGAGAAACAAGATGAATACCGCTGACATCAGCAGTATTTGGAAATTCTAGAAGCAGGATGTCCCAATGTACAGTTTTGAAGAACTTTCTCAGAGTAATATTACAGTTCAATACAGAAGGGCTTCTAACTAACTTCTGATTAGATATATGGAACTTTAATTTTCAAACACCTTACCAGACAGATCTGCTTAAGCACAAGGTACCTTGAGGGAGCCTAACTTCCAGAAAAAAAGTACAAAACCCGTTCCACAAATTCTATTAGCTTTTACATCCAAAGACTAAGATGCCATTCAGAATATTTTTAACCACAAAATTAGAAACAACACCTTATTTTAACAGATAAACAGAGAGGTTTTTTTCAGGGAAGTAAAAAGCCAGTGAGTGAATTTACCCATGCCTATACAGCACAAAGCACGTTACTTTCATTAAAGTAATAGAACCCTTCATTCTGGTCTGGTCTGCTTTTATAAATCAATGACACCACCTCTGCCTCATTTCCGATTTCTGCTTGATAAAATTTATTCTCACACCTCTATCTGAATTTAAAAAACACTGAATCTTCTAACTATTTGAAGCCCAAGGGCTTTTTTTAAAGCTACTTCAAATATTCCAAAGACACACTTCTGTAAGATCATTTTCTTCAGGTCTCCTCAAGGTCTATTTCAGTTTGAATACATGAGGACTTAAGTATTTCTCAAAATCACTATTTTGACTAAAACCCCAGACTGTGTATTTGCTTAACATGACAATTACACTACAACATATTTAAAGTGCTACTTAAAGTACTGTGACTAAATAAGTTAAAACCTGCCTCCAAACAGCAGATATTCAAAATACTCTATACTAGTTTCAAAGGTTATATAAAAATTAACAGTATAACTAATAAATTGGCAAACACACCATTTCATGGAAGAACTCAGAATCAAAACATTGAACTCTTCTCCACATAGATCTACACTAATTTCAAAGGTGCCATACAAATTAACAGTATAATGAATAAATTAGCAAAACATACCATTTTTATGGAAGAACCCAGTAAATGTAAGTTGCAAATGAGCAGACAAGCTAAACAGGAAAAAAAAGAAAGGAAATGTTAGAACAAGTAAGTATTTTCTTGTCCCAGGAGTCACTCCACCCCATTCACTGATGTTCAGGACAGGCCAACACAAGAGGCAGAACTACAATGAAGGGGTCCATCTTTCTGACCTGGAAACTGCACAGATACAGTAATTGCAATTCATGCAAAGTTGTAGACCAGTTTTATCTTTACATACTTATTCTATGTATTCTATGCCTTGATATACATATATATGTATATATATATATAAGAGTAGAGGTTTAAATGCTACAGGGGAAGGGCATTGTCTGAAGACATGGTATCTTGCCTTCTCAGGCAGGCAAACACTTCTCGTAGACATTTATTAGCAGAGATGAGTTTTAAGTTTCACCTTGAACCATGTACTTGGTCCACCACTAAACCATGTCCCTAAGCCCAAGGTCTACATGTCTTTTAAATACCTATAGGGATGGCAATTCAATTTACAATAAGGAAGCTACAGTCCTATAAATCAAGATTATCAGTCACATCAAGTCCACATCATCCATAACACATGCAATCAAAATAACAATTGCATCTATTTTGATTCATGGCACTACAGCTCGTAGCCCAGACTATTCAGCTGACCATGGAACCATTTTACTTCCAATTGTTATATTCCAAATACATTTCAGCTTAAAGTGAGTATTCATAAACCTACATTAAAATGGGTCTCAAAAACACTTAGTATTTCTGAAGTACACAGTATTGAACAAAATATCATCTGTTACACTAGAACTCCAGATAAGATTTTAAGCACCTTCACTGACTTCTCAGAAAGATACAACTGACATTCAACACCTATTTTTAAACACAAACATCCCCCAGAGTCCGAGATGATTAGTGAAAGTGTCCACAAGCTTTAGCATTCAGAAGACTGCATCTATACCAGCTTGCATCATTCACCCATGTTGCACTTCCAGACTAAAGGATATTTTTTATAGTTTTGAAAGCACAAAAAACCACACAAAAATCAATATTTTGACTATTTTGTTTCAACATGAGCCTTATCCTTAGAGAGATAATATTTACCCAGCACTAGCCACAATATATGCAGCAAAAGATAATTAAGAAAAATAATAGACAGTAAATCTATAAAACCTCTTAGAATAGAAAATTTATAAATGTTTCAGACTAAATTGTATCTAGCATGGCTGCCTCTGAAGTAGGCTACTTATTTGTAAACACTATGGAAAAAGAACAGCTGGTTAAAAACCAAACAGATAAACACCACAAAACCCTACCTCAACAGGTATTCACATGTTCCAGCCACTTAGGTTAGTCTTCATAATAATCTGGTTTTATTTTAAAATTTCCAGCATGCTTTGCATGTCATGATCTTTCAGTAAATTAAATAGAAAGCTTTTGGCAAATTACCTAGTCTTTCTACCAAAAACAAACAGAAAACCAACCTGCAGGACTAAAACTGAATCATGTAGATTAAAACATTATTCTAGAAGTCTTACAACAGAATAGTTAATATCCACCACATATACTGTCAGAAAAAGCTTACGTGTTTAATTCATACATAAAGAATGCAATTTGCAAGATCATCATCTATCACACACACATTGCATGTTCTATCACTTCTCAGTGAATAAGCTTTTTATATCATTTTATTTCAGCACTAGGAAACTTGTCAAGAAACAGAGCAGGCATATTTGTCTGCCTTCTTTCTGCCATGATTACAAAGACAGGCTGGGGTGAAAACCAACTCAAGCACATCAGTCTCATGTTTCACATCTCTGAACTTTGATTTTTAACAAATAGGTTATGTCAAATACAGCTAGAGTTCAGTATTATTTTTTTTATGAAGCAGAAAGTAAGATCTGATAAAATACAAGTTTTATCCAACATTTAAGAGTGTTACTTAAAGTAAACACTTGGGAAAAAAAAATAACATGTTGAAAGCAATAGGTACACCAATATAAAGGTAGTTCCTATTGCACCATTAGAACCCACAGAATAAGACTCCTTCCCTTGGTAACAAGTCCATATGGAATTAAGACTTGAAATTATTTATTTGTTAAAGAGAGAAACACACTCAGAACTATAAAAAGGTTTGACATGAGATGTGTGGTCAGACCACAAGAAAAATCTCAGACTAAGCAATATTTCTCATGAAAAAAATTACAGGGGAAAATTTTAGGTTTTACAGCCTTTAATGAAAACACTTTATAAGTTACTCTGTTATGGCTTGAGATTAGTAAGATCTTTTAAATATTGTTGAAAAGTTTCAGAATTTCTTGTTTTGGTGGTTTGCGTTTGGGTTTTGTTTTTGTTGTTTGGGGTTTGTCTTTGGTTTTGGTGTTGGTTTTTTTTTTTAAACATAACTATGAACATAAGATTAAAACTAGCAAGTAATCAACCATAAAAAAACCCCAATAGTATATAACTTCATGGTATTTTCCCAAATCTGTTGTTTGTTTTTTTTTAATTCCAGCACATACAGATTAGTTACTGACACAACAGTTGAAAAAAAAAAAATTAAATCAAAAAAATTTTTTGAGGCTTCTATACACATCTCAAGAAACAGCATAACAAATATTGAAAGTTTATCCTGATACTGCTTTTCTCCAAGCTTTAAAGTGACCAGCACACATACACACATTTTAGAAATTTGGAAGCAACATTTCAAACAGTAAGTATCTTGCTTCTAATAATTTCTCTTTATCACTTCCACTTTATCAATCAAAAAGACTTTTGATTCAGCGCATACATGTGCTCATTTGTACACACACACACAAATATATATGCAGGACTGTACCTGTGAGATTCTTGTTCTCCCTTCATTTTCTCTACTTTTGATAACATCTCATCTACTTTGAATGTTTTCCTGTCAAGAAAAAGCAGAAAGAATTTTTCACTGAATTTCACTGAATTTTTAGAGTTGGAAGGGACCATAGAGATCATCCAGTCCAACTCCCCCGCTGAAGCAGGATTGCTTAGAGCATGTTAAGAGCACGTTACTCAGGACAGCATCCAGGCAGGTCTTGAAAATCTCCAGAGAAGAGGATTCCACACCCTCCCTGGGCAGCCTGATCCAGGGCTCTGAAACCCTTACTGTGAAGAAGTTTTTCCTCATGTTTGAGCGGAACCTTCTTTGTTCCAACTTGTGCCCGTTGCCCCTTGTCCTCACTGGCAACCACTGAAAAGAGTATGGCTTCTTCAACCCACCCTTTAGATACTTATAATCATTAATAAGGTCTCCCATCAGCCTTCTCCAGCCTAAAGAGTCCCAGCTCTCTCAGCCTTTCCTCATCAGGGAGATGCTCCAATCCTTGAATCATCTTCGTTGCCCT
>BJBW01001947.1:70082-117706 GCA_004320125.1 Scolopax mira
CCAGTTGTGGCCTCACCAGTGCAGAGCAGAGGGGGAAATAGCCTCTAATTTCACATAGCCACTATTCCCATAATATCTAACAAAATGTATTCAGTCTAAACTTTGAGTTGGTTTTTAATCTAAAACTGTCTATATATGCAACTTTAACCATGTGTTCAGAAGGCATCCTTCCAGTGCCTTTTCAGGCCTATTAGCACATACATGTTGTGGGGACACAACTGCAATACAGCTTCTTGAGCAGTATCAAAATAATACCAAGACCTTAAACCCAGACCTTTCAGAAGTAATCCTACTGCTCCCGAGAAGTGACACTTAATAGCACCACATTCAACCCTTGCAATGAACATATTTAACCACATTTCAGCGTTGGTCAAAGAAAATCTTCTCCCTTTAGTGACACTTACAGCCACTAGTACCTTATGTGTCAGCTCTGCAGCCATTACTACTGTAATCTTGATAATAGTAATGAAAAACACTGAAACCCTTATCTGACAACACAGTAAAAATGTAATTATAAAAATTCCTTTTTTTTTCCTCCACAAAGTTATATGAAATGGACACAATACAAAGAACAATGAATTCTGCAGTTACTACTAGAGCACACTCTCAGGAAACAGGAGGATGACAACCACGTCATGAAGAATGATCATTTAATTTCTCTCCATAATTCTGACAAAAGTCTGTCCATGCTTAGATGTTCAGCCTGTTTTACCATATACACAATTTAATGTTCATTGCTAAATGAAGTTCACGCATAAACAGAAGTTATTCAGCAGTTTCCAGAATAGTCTTTCAATTTTTCATTAAAGGAAAATTAATGCTTGGACCTAGATGCCAATAAAATTGCACTACACCAGACATACAATGCAAAAACTGTGAGAACACCCTTACTTTACATTTATACCTTCGAAAAATTAAATAACATAAGCTGTTGCCAAATACTGGATTTCTTGCAGGAGGGAACAACAAGAACATGCTCTGGGGAAGTGGGAAGCATCATCTACAGAAATATCCTGACTGAAGGAACACTGATGTCACACATTGCCTACATTCAGCATGTAATGCATCCCAACACTTAGTTACAAACCACATGGTGGCTAAACAGCAACTGTGGGCAAGAGACACTACAGAAGTACAGGGCTGCAGCCAGATAACAGGGAGAAAAGTAATTATGATTTCTGTAGTAAATAATCACCAATTCAAAATTCTACTCAGCCTAAGGTAGAGGCAGATGACAGATTCAAGAACTGGTTCACCTACACTAAAGCGTGGGATTGATAAAATGAACATTGCAACACTCAGCTTTAAAGTAAGAGATGTTAAGAACAGAGGAATTTACTGAAAGTTTCAGATTCCAAGGTAAAAAAAGTGTCTGGGTGCACTTTGTCCAAGCTCAAAATCTGGCGCTGCTTTGCAGTATATGTTGCAAGTTGTACACTTCTCTTTAGAAGTTTTTCTTCATGCTAAAGAATTGCTTAGAACAGTTCTAGAGCAAAGCCATGTCATGATGGGAATACGAGCCAGAAATCAGCTAAGAGATAAACATATTTTAGGAATGGGGAAAGTTTAACAACCTTTCATAAAATATACTAATATCTGACACAGCTTGCATTTAGTATTTGTGAGCATTACTGATCCAGAAAGATCCATGACACAAGATCCTAAAAATCCTCCTAAAAAAATCTTTCAGAAAAATTAAGAATAGCAACCAGAAAAACCATTAAATCAAAATTGTTACCTTGAAGTTAACTTACAAGAATATTAAAAAACAAAAAAACCTCCAGAAATTCCTTTAAAATTAATTACTATTTTTACATTACTGTGTTCCCATGTATAACAGACAAAATTAATTTTCTGTAATAACCATCCCCAACACCCAGGATTTTCAAGAGAATATTTACTTGTACTACTAGTATGCGCAACTTGCGCATTCCTTTCTCCACCCACTCCTACTCCAATCAAGCACAGTCATAATTAACAAAGTATTAAAAGTCACATCATAGCATGCCATTACTCTGCTAATAAATAAATAAAAAAAATATTCCTTTATCCAAATACTACATGGGAAGCAACTTTTAGTAACAGTTAGTAGCTTCTTTGCAACGCCATTACTTGGTCTAATAATATAGTGACACCTGAAGACATCCCACAAGCAGAAAGCCCTTTCAGTTCTCCACCAAGTATCACTTAACCCAAGCTCATTATCTCTCCAATGATAAGCAGCAATTTCAACACTTTAGCCCAAGTTGACACTTGACAATTAACTTATTCCCTATCAAAAAATCAACATTTTCCTATACTCTAAGCATTATGGTCTTTATAAACTATCTTGGTATTAAACATACAGTTTTATCCATTGATGTCAGTTTGTATTTTTAATGAGAAATTACTTCCCTACCTCCAAGTGATAAATTTGTCTGGCATTTTTCTCAGACTACCGTAGAGCTAGAGTTAAGAGATGTGGAGTTATAACTACTATTGTGAGAAGTAAATTCTATACAGTCTGAACAGAACTTCTTTTACTTCACATATGACACTGTTACTGAAACGGCAATCAAAACAAGGATTGGCAGAATTAATAAATTCTAGGGGAATAAATAAACAGACATGTATCATCATTGTTCACATAAGCAGGCAACCGATGATGCAGTTCCAAAAAACACTTCTTTGCAAAAAGAATTCTACTAACATTTTTACTATACTGAAGCTAGGTACGTACATTTTTCCTAATATAAGCCTCAGGAAGACCCTCTACTCTAGTTAAAATATTTGTCCTCTTTTAAAGCTGCCTTTTCACGGGAATAACAGGATCATATACCTTAACTATTTCTATTGAATGAAGAATAGCAATTAAGGTCTCATGCACATTTCAAAGTGTTTACCAGCAAAACAACTATCAGCAAAGGACTACCCTGCTAACCTTCTCTGGACCTTCAGCTGAGACTGCTTTGCCACAGTCTCTCGGCTTTGCCGCCAGATCCAAGTATCCAAACTACCCTAAAACTACACCTTTTGTGGTCTTAATTAAGCCGAAAGAGAAGGATCACCATACTGACAGAGCATGGAAAAAAGCAAGGGGGGGGACTCAGGGGAGAAGAACACTTCTTCACAATTATTTTCTGATTTTTCTCCTCAACTGTGCTAGTTCACTTCTGTTGCATTATTGTCCTTCTAAAAAGAAAACATATTGTCTGTTTTACTTAATCTTCCTTTAGATCTAATTACCAGAATGACTTAAATAAGTCAGTATTGTCAGAAAACTAGTGAGTGAAAAGCCTATTTATCTGTTTTTAGAACACTGCCTTGCCTAACTGAAATCAGAATTCTCAAACAAAATGTTAAGGGAACCAGTAAAAATCAAATGTTTCAAAGAAAAACTAAGCATCATTTGTGTGGCTGAATTTTAACTGGAATTTGGAACAGTGGACAACACAATATACATGCAAAGTGCCATTTCTTGTTTCCCAGCAACTACAGCAGACATCCGAAGAAGCTAATTCAGGTAAAAGAACATACACACTTCAATCAACTCTAACTTAATAAAAGTTATAAGCAAGAACTTCCTGTTGCACAATTCTAGTTAAAACTAATCAAAAAAAAACCCAAGAAAGAAATCACAAAACACCCTGAATGTTACCTCTCAAAATTTGGCTCTGCACTCTTTTAAAATAGCAAACAACTCACTTCAGTAACTTTTGTAAGAAAAAGTAAACAGCAAGTTTCAAGTTTTTTAAAAAAACAAATCTGATCATTACTTAAGCACCTGAAGTTGTATGCTATGGATTCAGTTTTAAGAAAAAGTGATTATTTTAGCATTAAAGCTAATGGCAAGAACATTAAACAATATCCAAGAGATTGGAATGACAAATATAGCTTCTTTAATTTAAATAAAAATATGCAAATTCTACTGCTCAACAGATCACTCAAATATTACCTTTCTTAATTACAAATACAGCTTAAATCAGAATGGTCTGCATGATCACATTTTATTGCTATTTGTCAATTATTCACGATTAAGTATTTCAGTCCCACAGCAACTGTTTCAAAGCAGTAAGAATTTTAATGTTAAAATACTTAAATATAAATGTTCAAGCTACAGAAAAATCCGAAGTGTAACAAATGATTTTCAGTGAAGGGGAAAAAAACCAAAAGGACTTAGTGATTGTGTTGATAAATAATGTACACTGCACTTTTCATCCTGCAGTGTTTATACATTTTGAAGTCTACTCACATGAGCTGTAGCACCTCACAAGACAAGAATGACTATTTTGCAATGTCAAAACTGAAGCCCATTTCTCAGACATATACAGTTCAAAGCAACCTTTTCAAAGTTTGCACAATGCTATAAATTGACCTTAATTTTTCAGCTTTCAAAAATAGTTACAGAGATAATCATTGGATCCTTCCAAGACTAGCTAACAAAATACAGTTTTGTGTGCATTTGTTTCTTTAAATAAGCCGTTAGGTTAGTTTCAACTAAAGTGTTTCATATGATTATGATCAAACACCATTGATTACAAGAGCTCAGATGTTACACAGTTTTGTATAACATCTCCCAAACAGAAAACAAACACGGGAGAATTAGTCAGGATTCTGCAGATAGTTATCCACATCTGAGTACTCCCATATCAACAGAAGCCACAAGCGTAAAGTCACACACACTTAACACTGCAGAAAAGTTAGTAGGTCTCAGAAGTCAACCATAAAGTGATGCATGCGTTTTTTAAGTTCTTCAAAAAGAAAGGTTCACGTTTTACACACCACATGAAAACAAAAGGTCACCCTCCACTATTTTTTTAGACTTCTGCTACGTTGTTAACATTTTAGGATTACTTTTCAAAGAACAATTTTACCTTTTCATATTTGTTCGGGAGTTTCTGTGGGACATGTAAGTCAGAGTTCTGTGCAAAAATATTGGCTGCAGAAAAAAAACCAAAAAAAAATATTATGTTTTAATTATAATTTCCTATAAGTCCAAAGTAAATGAGTGATAAAGACCAATTACTCACTGCTATTAGATTCCGGGTACGCAGAAATCTGTATATCTGTGTTGGTTCTAAGAAAAAGAAACACATGTTATCCAACAAATCCTATAGCTCCAGAAAGACAGCCTTATGGTGATAAAAAGTATCTAATTTAGGATGTTGGAGGTTTTTTTGACAAATACCACAGAAGTCATTGTTTAAGCCAAGCATCACAATGTCCAAATAATTCCATCAAAGGTTACTCCAGCTACTGTATAACACAAAGCAACTACTTGTTTAAGTTACCATAAATCAGCATCATAACTCAACTAAGACTGCTCTGCTTTCCACAAAAATATGTTTCTTGCAGGCTTTCTGTCATTAAAGGGTAGAAAAAAATCTCAATATATTACAACCTATTATCAAATCAGGTAGTTTCCTTCATTATGTTAGTGAACACACCTGATATGATAACAAAATCATATAAAAAATTTACACAGTCAGACAGTCTGGTAGCTGATTTTTTCCTTCTGGAAAGTACCAAGGTTGCTTGCACAAGGTACCAGAAAAAGAGGGACTGTCAGTTGAGTGTAATGCATTATTACGGATCATTCTAAGCTTAGAAATTCATTTCCTAAACCTCTTCCATTCATAGGATCAGAAAAATGTTGATTCTGGTATAGCAAATACTGTTTCAAAGTGCAAAGAGAGAGAGGACTACACAGCCATGTGCAATATTGACATTAAGAAGTAGCATCATTTGAAACAGGTATACTAATGATGGTTGAAAAGATCAAGACTTGCCAATAGAAAAGAGGAACTTCTATGGAGCTTTAACTAATTCAGTTAAATCAGGACAAAAAAGGGTTTTGTCTGAATCAACAATTCCAATCTAAACGGAAATATACCTTTTTTAAGCTGAAATAAAAGTCAGCTTCTCCCAGTAATGTCAGCAAGAAACTTGGAAATTACTTGATAAAACATATTAAGTGGAAAGAAAAAGATAGAGAATGGAGAATACCCTGATGCCCATGACAAGGCTGCTAACACTAAAGAAAGCAACACTATTTTTTAAGAAATGTAAGCCTTTTTTTTTTCATACCACTGCAAAATGTATATTACAAATAGTTGGAAACCTTATTGTAATTTAAGGAATTCTGTGATTAGAAGTGAAAAAGACAGCATTTTATATCCTTTATTCTTTAAAGATATGATTCGACCTTATTTCTACACTTAAAAATGTAAGACCCCTAAGAATCTACTATTAGAGAGAGGTATTATTATTAGAGAAGGAAATCTTAAAATGATCCCGCTATTTCCTTTTAGAAGCCTGACAAAAACCAGTAAAATCCTGCTTAATAAAAATTATCATAATAAAATCTGTATTTGTCAAATTATATGACAGAAAAGAAATTAAGAAATATGCACTTTGCTAGCAAGTGAAAATACAGGGCAGTCACAACTTTCAAAGAAACATCCCATGTTTTTTTGTCTCCAAAAAAGTGACATGATTGTAATTTAGAAAGGTACGAAAGCACTAAGTTACTTTCACAAGGATGTAATTCAAAAACAGCATACTGCTGCTTCAACCTTAGCTTTCCCAAGTCAAGTAATTCTGAACCACACTTTTCAACCTGCAGACAGACATACGTTTCACAACTCCATATTACTCAGCAAAAGCTTAAAATAAATCTTTATCTTTTTCTAGCATATGACCTTGAAAAGGGACAAAAACGTTCAGGAAGAACGTGATTCAACACTACACGTTAGGATTTTTTTTTTTTTTTTTTTGGATCCAGTATTAACTTGCTGCAGTTTTCCCATAATGTTCATGCTACAGAGTTAATGTGCTGATACATTTACACTGTAACTTGCTCCTGATCGATACCTGCGCAGCTCCATCGCTCCCCTTGTCTGACAGACTGAGACGTGGGCAAGAGCATTTTCTTCCCCTATCTTGGGCACCAAAGTTTGCCACTTGACCTATTTGCAGCACGGTATTTATTGAACATGCAGCTTTGTGACAGGGCTAAGTCTTGAAGGACCCCACGCTATTAAGGATTTGGGACAACACTAAAAACTCCCAATGCTTTCTCAAACACTGTCACCGCCGCAAGCGAGTGACAGCACCAACCCCAGAACCGCACCAGGTACATAGTGGGGCATTAAAAATATCCTTCAAATCCCAGCAACTGCACAGAAATCTTTGGGTTTTTGTGAAACCCGAGTTTACTGCTGCATTGGTCATTTAAATCAGAATTCCATAAACTACTTTCTGGTGCATCCAAAGGGATTCTCCTCCTATCGGGAACTGCCACAGGGTGCTGCGTGGGTCGCAAAGGTCAGTTTTCAATATGAAATCTCAACTAAGGGACAATTATTGCCAGACAAAGAAAAACCAAGTACAGTGAAGTCTTAATCGCATCCCGCCCCTGAAAGGGGCTCTTAAGGCAGCCGCCGGAGAGGGAAGAGCCTTTCCGTCCCCGACTCCCCGGTGCCTCCGAGGGCTGTCGGAGGAAGGCAGGGAACCGGCCGCCCCGAAAGCCTGATGGAAGCTGTAATTTGGGGAACGAAGTTCGCCGGCCGGGCGCAGACACCCGCCCCGCGGGCCCCGGTTGCCGCTCGCCACCCTGCCCGCACACCGGCCCCCCGGCCCCACGCTTCCGCCCCAGCCCCGCCGGGCCCCCGCCTCCCACAGCCCCGCTCCCCTTCGCGCCCCTCTCCGGTCCCAGCTCCCTCCTTCCCCCGACCATGTTTACCCCCGGAAGCCCCTACTCTCCACAGCCCTCCCCTTCTCCTCCTCCCGCCCTTTCTGCGGCGGCCCCGGCCGGTCCCGCCGGCTCGGGCCCCCACTTCCTCCCCCGGCCCGGTACTCACTCTCGAAGGCCTGAAGAAAGAGCTCGTGGTCGGCCTGGATCTGCTCCATCTTCGGCTTCTTCACGGGGGGCAGCGCCGCCGCCGCTGCCGCCGCCGCCGAGGAGGCCGAGGAACCGCCCGAGTAACCGCTTCCTCCGCCGCCACCGCCGCCGCCTGCGGCACCACCGGATTTACCGCCGGGAGCCGCCGCGGCCGCCGCGGCGGAGCCCCCGAACCCCCCGCCGCCGCCGCCGCCTCCTCCGCCGCCGCCACCACCGCCGCCGCCGCCTCCTCCTCCTCCTCCGGCGGCGCCGCCAGCAGAGCCCGAACTGGGCCCCGCACCTCCACCGTGCTTCTGAGGAGCCATGGGCCTGGCCCCCGAGAGGGCCCCGGCAGGACGGAGACCGAGCGGGGAGGGAGGGGGGCGGCCGGGGCGGGTGGGGTGAGGCGGGGGAGGGGAAGCGCCGAGCTCCAACTCCTCTAAGTCTCCTCCGCTCCGCTCTCCTCAGCGCTACGACCAGCCGAACCCGACGACCACGACGCGCCCGCCTCCCCCGCTCGCCCATTGGCTCCGAAGATGGCGCCGCGGCGCCGCATTGGCCCGGGCGGGGCCTGCCCCCGCGTGACGCACGGATGGTTCTGGAAGAGTTTGGTTGGTCGGTGCGCTATGCCGCTTGGCGCTTCTCCCCTCCCCCGCCTTTGAACTGAATTCGCGGGAAAGGGCCGCTCGCTCCTCCGGCGCAGAGCATGCTGGGAAAGCGTGCCGCCCCCGCCCCCCGGCCTGGGCCCTGTCCCTCCCGCTACCCGCCAGGCCCGAAGCCCCGGGATTTCCCGACCCCTTACTTGCGGCATGTCCCGGTGCCTCCGTGGCCGCGCAGGGAGCTGGTACCCCCCTCTCGCCTGAGGGAAGACGGCTGCTGAGGGGCCTCTCCGCTCCCCGCAGGAGCTGGGGCTCAATCGTTCAAAGAGTCAGATTAGTCAAAATAGAAGCTTGGGTATAAATCGGTATCATTTTTGTGGTAAAAATGGTTATGCTGGGTCGGACACGAGGTCCTGCTGGTATAACGTAGCTTTAACGTTAACTAACCATGAGGTTTTCTCAGAGGATGGCATGGCACAAGAAATGCCCCATAGGTGCAGGGGGACTTGAGGTCTGAGGTAAAATGTTTCACTCTGGTTTTATTCCTGCCTTTCTTAGCTTAATGAGGACCCACGGAGGCCTGGGCAAATAAAAGTTCCTCTGTGGTTACCTTCAGAGTCCTGACAGTGGCCATATATTGCTGAGGACACAGTCGAGATCAGTCCTTCAGGGCAAGCTCCTGGATTGCCTCATGTCTGTGGTAAAGTGTCATAGAGACCAGCTGTGCAATGGGAAAGTTCACACTGTCTTTATTTAATCAAGCCCTTATCAGTGGTGCAGCAAGCTCAATACCTAAAGGGCCATGCCCTTCTATTTGCTTTCTTTTGCAAAACTTTTCAAGAGTAATTGTACAGGGTAAAGTAAAAATAGCCTATGTGTGAAATACTGCCTTGAATTCTGATGCCAGATGCAACTGTGATGTTGGCACTGTGCTTTCTTTGCTTATCTTCTAATTCCTAGTGTTAAGGAAAATGAACTTAATGATAAATATTGAGAGGAAAGCCTAATTTCAAACTCAGCCATGCTGAAAACGTGCCTTACATTATCAACAGAGGGGGATTCTGATGTGATAGATGTCTAAATTATCTGTTACTAACCTTATGTTTTAAGAAAATATATGTATATACACTTTACACACATTTGGGTAAATAAGTCTTTATTGGCTACCATTCCCCCCTCACCATTTGTTTGTTTTATGGTTCTTTATATTTATTCTTATTTAATATCCAAAATGTTTGTTTTATTTTTCAGTTACCTTCTCTCTTTCTGCTTTTTCTGTTGCATCGTTTACCTTTCATCTTTTAATCTTTTCTTCCCTGATGCCTCTTTCAATTACTCCTCTTTCTTTCCTTCCACTTTTCCTTCCACTGATGTTTTCCACGCACTCTTTTCTGTAATTTGCTTCTACCTTAATTTTGATAAATTTTTAGAAATTTTTGCCACCATTTTACCTACATTCTATTCTTATTTCCTCCAAACAAAAAGTGATATTTCTAAAATACAGTTACACATTTTATCCTTCTTATCATAATTGTCTCTGCTTAGTATTCCAGCTTCTTATTCTTCTATTTCCTACTCGGTTTCTCTACAGTGACTCTTGTTGTCACTAGATATATCTTTTAATTACTGACTGGCAGCTGCAATATTTGATGACCTTTCATCAGTGTTTGAGGACTTTATGTGTAGCTTTTTCATTCTTAATACCAAGAGGCTTCCTGGTGAGCCTTCTGATACACTGGGTATTTGCCACTCTCCTGACATCATGGGCTAGATAGCAAGAATACACCAAATGAAGAGCATCTTTAGGTGATCAGACGTTGATCTTGAGGTCAGTGATACCCTGTGCCAAGTGACAAAAAGTAACAAATATTGCAGTATGTGGGAGAAAGGCTCCTAAATGTTGTATAGCTGCAATTTCAGCCTTGAAAATTGCTCGTTGCCTAAAATCTATTCCTGTTTCCTCCTGACTGTTTACAAGCCTCTGCTGCTTCTGGTGGCTCATCCTTTGAAATTTCAAAACCAGGAGGAGGAGCCAGAGGGCAACTTTCCAAGCAAGAATAAGATAGATAATTAAGCAATAAACCTCTGGCATTGGAGTTGGATCCGCTTGGGAACAGAGGTACTAAGGATGAGACTCTAGCCTTGAGTGGGACAGGACAGCCCAACACAAACGTGTGCTTACGAGCCCTCTGGAAGCACAGGACTGACTTCCAAATAGTAGAGCTTGAGCCTTTTTTTAAGTTGTTTAGATCTGCTGCCCTGGGCTGCTGAAGAGTAGAATTCTGCTGAGAGACATTCAAATGACAGAGCCTCAACAATTCTGGAATGGTGTATCTGTGGCTTCACAGCAGGGATGGAAAAAGCACGGGAAAAGCACAGGGCACGAAATAGCAAGTGCCTTTTATTTACTTGGAAAAGTTAGAAGCAAGAAAATAAATATTCCTTTTTAGAAAGATGGAAATCATTATGGTTTCTTCAGAAGAAATGAGCTGTTGTATCTTTCAACAGCATGGTAATATAGACCCCTATGGATTTTACAGATGCATTTAATAAAAAATGAAAATTTTTTAAAAACATCTTATATATACACATCAGGTAACAGAAAGAAGTTGGCCATATTTAGCAAATGATAGGGTATCTGCTAAGCCAGTGAAAATGTATTTTCTAATAAAGAGTCATAAAAGACAAGCAGTAAAATGTAGTGTACATTACTGAAATTGATATCAACCCATAAAATTTAAAAAGACGATGACAAGTAGTATTTTTTTTTTGCTACAAATATAGAAAATGTTCTAACATAATGCCAAAGAGGGCAGTTTAATAAGTTTAATGTGATAAATGGAAAAACCAATCATTTGTGAACCAGAGTTACTGTTGGAACAAATTTCTGGTAGTGAAAGCAGAAGTAGTTGGCAGGGGTGCTTATATGATATGTCAGATTTTATGTCTTGAAGTGGCCAATCCATTCTTATTTTCACGTACTGTTAGTGGGATTTGTGTTTGATATCCACAAGTGTTTACTGCAGATTGAGAGTGTCTGCTGCTTCTAAATCTCTTTTTCCTAAGGCTTTTTGCAGCCTGTACCAACCAGTGTTCCTGTCACCTTGAAAGGCTGAACTGCAGTGATTTTTACCTCTTCTGATATGTATGAAAAAGTGCATTCATATTTTATGCCACCTTATTAATTTATTTCTTTATTTCATAGTTAAAGGCTTTTCTTGGTTGCCTGCACTGCCCCTATAGCCACGCTACTTAACTTTCCAACTTTTGGTCCTCCAAACTACTATATCTCACACAGGAATATTTACAAAGTAAATATTTTTTAAAGGAGAAATAAATACGTGTGTACCTGGGGCTCAGCCTAAATGAAAGTTCTGTCAATATATTTACTGTTTTCCTCATATCTATAAATGAGGGTCTGTCTACATAGATTGTTAGTAACTAACTAAATAATAGTACAGATCTAGCTTATTTTCTGAGCATTTAATTTTAAATATAACTTTGGAACAAAAGAGTAGTACTAGCTGAATATATACTTTTGGTCAATCTTTTTTAAAACTTGTTTGCAGATTCAGGCCATCATGAAAGCCAGCGTCAGTATTTGTTAGGGAGCACTATTATATCACGTTGGTAAGGAACTGAAGTTTGCTGTTCAGGGTGTTGCTGAGAGTAACAAATCCACAGCCCATGTTCTGCATTTCTTTATTTTGGCCTCGAGCTCATGAGCACATTCAGTGGGATTCAAGGGCATCCAGCACAGAAGAGGCCTAACACACTCCACTCTGAGGTTAAATCCAAACTTCACTTCTTTCTCTTTTCATGCTTCCAGGTTCTCCTTCCCACTTCCTGTCCAGCCCACCAAATCCAAGTTTTCCATGAGAGAAGTGAGACTGCACAAATGCTGCAGAACTGAGACAAACAAAAATACTTCACGCAGAGATGGGAAGGTATGGATCCCACAGCTGTATCACTGTGCTCTGAATACGGATCCATTTCAGTGGCATCCCTTTCATGAATAAACTTCACTAGATGCTGAGTTAATTTCGTCTGCAATAGTTATTAATTAATTTTTCATTCATATTCTTTATTTTCAGCCTGATTCCGTGTTGATCAGCAGTAACAGGCAATGGAAAGGATTAGATAATCTCTTCCCTACCTACTTGGAAAGCAAAAGTCAACTCCCACTTTGTGTTTTCCCAGTCTCTTGTAAACAGAGGCTACATAATATTGCAAGTGGAGAAAGGGAGTAGCTACAGCTTCTGGGTAAGGGTGTGAGAGCGGGTAGGCGGAGTACGGGGTATATTTAGGATGGCAAGATCATATTGCCGTTGGGGTGGTAGCTCTCAGTTTCCGTTTGCTTTTCTGCATGTTAATGTCCACTCCTGCCCTGTTTTTATAAGCAGGGAACTAAGAGAAGAGAAAATAAACTTTACTGTAGGGGAACAACAGTAGTGAAGCCCAGCAAAGGGAAGAGCTAAGATCTGGCGCAGCAATCCAAGTATTCTGATGTTCAGCTATGAATGCAGTATGTGCAGAAGATTGACAGAGCAGCCACTTGTGATTCTCATTCATGTGTTTGGCTGGGGCCTGCTTTTGTACAGAGCTGTTCAAATGTATTCCAGGAGCACAGTACTCAAGGAACTTGGCCCTCAGGGAATCTTAATGCACCCATAATGCACAGCTTTCAACGAGCAGGTTGCTTACATGTCTTGAGTTACTGTAGAGTGAAAAGTGAATGCACAGTATGTGTTGCACCACTGAGTCACCTATCTTCTGCATTCATATGGTGAACAATAAGTGATAATTATTAGTCATAATTGCTCTGTAGAAATATGTGCTTAGGAGTTGTTTCTTGGAGTTTTGAATGTTATATTTTTCATAACTCTCCTACAGTGAAATTTATTTCCTGATATTCAGTTAATGATTTATTTTTGCTTGGTGGCTTTTTAGCAGTAGTGTTTGTCTTCAGTGTTTAGCTAGTGGTCTAAAAATACTAGAATTGATTCAAAAGCATTTAGAAAAGCCTAGACCCAATATATTAATTTACTCTAGAAAGGTAGGAGATCTCTTAAGATCATTTAACTGTAAGCCCAGAAATATACTAGTAGTAAAAGTATTAATTACAGAAAATATATCTCATACAACGAACATTAAAACCCCCAAATATTTATAATGTAAAACCAGTAAGTTCAGGATAACATCCACTTAGTTTTAAAGACCAAGTCTAAAACAAGATCTTTATTCATATAAGATTGGATCAAAATCAAAAGGAAGTATCTATTGAAAGAAAACAAGGTATTGTTACTCACTTTTGTTAAAATCTGAATAAATTCCACGAATCACTGAAGACTCCATAGGTAGGAAAAGGACTCGTGGAGTCACAACACAGACGACAGACCTAATCTGACTTACTTGTTGGTCCGTGCCCTTCATTTTGAATGTCTTCCTCAATTTTGTAATTGTTTGAAAAAATTGAAGGTGCTTGAGGTGAGCTGTATAAAAGTTCTTGTCCCTCTTGTCCTCAAAGAAACTGTGGATGTTTGTCATGAGCCCACTTTTTAAACTTGAACTTCAGAAAAGAAAATAATATATTTTTAATATTTTAATCCAGAGTTGTTTGCCTTTTTTACAGAAAATCTGTAGACTTCTGAATGTGATAAATAAAAAAACCCGACCCATACTGCAATATATTTAATGTATTATTCCAAACAAGATACACAGAAAAAATATGCCAAATCTTGATGTTTAAATGGAAATGGAATAGGAAGCATGCTTGTTCATATTATAATTTCAGAGGTCAAGCATTTGTAGTACTTATTGCAAAACTGTCAAAAAATAGTTCTAAGTGAAATTTCAGGAATTGTGTTCTCTTAATTGAGTCCCAGAAACTGAAAAATACAGCAACTGAAAAACTTGTGATGTAAACTTAATGATTAAAATCAGAAATGCAGAAATGCAAAGAGAAACTGCTGGGAAGATGTTAGAATTAAGTCTGTTACAGATGTAAATAGAAGTTTCTCACCAAAAGGTCTGTTGACAGTGCAGGAATTAAAGCTTCAGTCAATCAAAAAGAAAAATATAGGAGGATCAAAGAATATGTCAATAGATGGTAAAATTAAACCTCAAATCAATTAGTTAACAAATTAATTTCACCTTTAAGTAAGGGATAAGTTTTAACAGGGGTAAATTCTTTCTTTCATGGCTAAACCAAATACAGGTTAGTAAGATGAGAATTTTGAATTTTATCATCAGCAATTACTTAAATGATAAGATCAAGGCAGAAACTGTTTTCTCAATGTTTTCCAGTTAGTACAGGTAGACAAAATTCACACACGGGAGAGCTTATCTAAGTGTTTCATACCAAAGTTAACACATTATCTGTGTGGTTTTTATATGCCAGAGATTGCTTCAGAAGGCTTTTAACAGGGTTTATCTTGTTTTCAGAATGCTGCTTGTGATACATGATTTTGCACGCTATAATCCGAATTATCCATACTCCAGAAGGAGTTTTACTGGTTGTTGCCATGACTGTGGTCAAAGTACTTTTACCACGCTAAACACATCACCACAGAAACAGCAGGAAGCAAATTGTGACCAATCCTAATCCCACTTTTTGGAAGGAGAAATAAGTCTGTATGTGGTATAATTTATGATCTTTGGATAATTGATGCTGGTACTGATATCTTTGCATTTAAAAGATATGAGGCCTTGCTCTTGAGAAGTTCTATTTTTACCTGCCTTGTTATTTCTGATAAAGCTGGGTCACCCAAGGACATGCCACAGTTTCACCTACTCTTCAAACCCAGACAGGTTACTGAGGTAAAATTAAGATTAGCACGACTCTGCTCTACAGACCTCTGGCAGCAATCCTAAGTACAAATGTATGTGCGAGAAATAAGATTAAATTAAAGATATTTAAGCAATACATTACATGGTGTTGACAATTTGGGGGGATGTAAGAGATGACTGATACAGTTTAAATTGTTGAATTGTGACTGGCATTCCACTGGATTATAAATTGGCAACTAGAATGTGATGACTGACTAGTTAGAACTGCCCTGCTTCATTTAGATGGACTGTCAACTACTTACTAACCAGCCAAATGACAAAATCAAATTAAAAGGCATACTTACAGCCACTACTGTACAAGCCCCTGGAGACCCTGGATAAACAGATGGATCTTGTACTGAGTACCAGATGTGAACTGGCAAGGAAACAGTTCCAGAGGCATCGTTCCTCTTCACTGAAAATTCCTTCTGTGTAGATGTTCAGGCAACTGTTGTTGTTCTTGGGGCAACTAAGAGGAAACAGAACGCCTCAAAATGAGTAGGAGGACAAATCTCATTCATAAATATTCAAGTTTGGAGCTAACACAGAGAAGAAAGTTCTTGCCTTTTTTAAGAGACTGTATGTAAGAGTGAATTGATGGATAATAGTTCTGTTAAGACATTGAATGAAAATGCTTATTTTTTTAACCACTAATAGTTGAAGAAGAGATAACTGAGTGAATGAAATTCTAGGAAGTGTTCAGACCTAATGCTCCAGTACACAAGCTGCAAAAATAAAGCTGTGCATTGGCAAAGACAAGCATTGGCCTATCGGGATGGGAAAAATAACATTTCTTTTAGTACAGATACACATACCAGTGTGAAAATAGGTATGGAACAGTCTAATTGACTGATTTCATAGTCTTAAATATAAATTTTTGGGGGCTTAGTGTTGAACATCAGTCATAAAACCCCTGTTTATGCAGATAATGGCTGGTTTTGACAGAGGCAAAACCAAGTAGTCATTGTTTTAATTGAAAAACTAGGGAAGTTAATATAGTGTAAATTTTGAGTTAGTCTGTTTTTGAGAGTAAATTCCAAGCTGCTTTATTAACAGATGTGTTCATATATTTTTTAAACCAAAGTCCCACATACCCAGGGTGGAATTCTTTGAGGGCTTTGTTGAAAATGTGTTTCTAAGGATGAGCCACTGGCTCAGCTGAACTCAGTGGGTTTCCCAATTATTTTCATGAGGTCAGAACATGACGCTCATTGTTTAAAAGGCATCTTCATAGAGTGTAAGTTAACTGTAAAATACATCTGGTGGCATCTTCTAAAAAGCAGTAATTGTTTATGGACTCAGGTAGTAAAATAGCAGAAACAAATAAGATATATCTAACTCAATTTATAATTTAAATATTTGCTTTATGCACATTAACCATCGTGCATTTCAATATAAAGACTTAAAGCAAACCCACTACTATTATTCCTAATACACAACGTATCCCTTTTTTGCAGACTATAATCTAGACATATTAAACTGTGACAATTTGCCAGAACTTCTCCTGCAAGGACCAACTGCTAGAGTTTTTCTAAAGAGACTTCATCAAAGAAGCAGCAGCAGCAGGAAATGGAGTGACCCTACAGGTGCAAACGGCTTCTCCCTCTGCTCTTCCCAATAAGATTTGTTGAAATTCTCTGTATCGCAACGTCTTTATTGGTAATGGATCCCTCCCTTAATTTGCACTGATGCATTTGGAATGTCAGCTTCCAAAACAAGGCACATGGGAGGCATTTAAAGTAGATTTTTTGAAAGGAAAATGAACAAAGAACATGTCAGGTTCCATTTTGATTTGCATGACAAATCCAGCATGCAGTGTTCTGGTGGGTCGGGCTGGGCTTGCCTGCCACTCACTGCGTTTGTACTTTGGTTTGAACACTTTTGACAGTCCGTTATGTTAATTGTTCTAAGGATTGTTTTGCTGGGAGAAGAAAAGGAAAGGCTGCTTTTTTTTTTTTTTTTTTTTTTCCTTTTTCCATTTACAGGAAAGGAGGGATAGCTGGGGGAACAGAAAACGCTTTCAATGGGTTTGTGATCTATTTTATTTGTAAATAATCCTGCAAGGTCATCAGGTCATCAACAAGTTCAGTATTTTCGATCTTTTTGTTATTCTACGTGTGGTTTTGAGAGGGAAACACTAGGCCCCTAAACTAGAAACTTGGGGAGTCTATTGTCTTGGTGCACACCATTCTTTCTTCCTTTGAGTCCCACAGGGATGGGTCCTGCGGAGTGGTCTGGGCTGTGCCTCCATGCTTCTGGAGTGTGATATTGTGGTGCTTTGACAAGTGCTAACAAGGGATTTAATGCCCTGAGAGGCATTGTTGGACACACATTGTTATCGGGATGTGGGCAGTGTGTGAGACCTCTCACATGTGCCTGTGACTGAATTCTCCTGGAGGCACAATTCAAGGTGGAGGTTGCTGTTGCCCCTTGGGGCACACACACTTCTCTGTTGTCTATGGACTGCCTGGTCGTGGGGTTTGCGTTTCAGAGTTCCTGACTGCAGGTGGCAGAACACTGTAGCTTGATCACAAAACAGTATTTTCAGGCTGATAGAATGATCAACCATAAAGTTGCAGGAGAAGACTCTGTAGTTTATGTTTGTGTCCCTTTTTCACAGTTACTGCTGGTTTTCAGCCAGAGGAGAGCACCATGTTTAAAGAATGAGGAGAGCACGAAGATAGAATTTCCTGGAGGTTTCCAGGTAATGACTGACATCTACCTTTTAAGCTTTGAACTCCTACACTGCGTGTGGTGTTCTCATTTACGTGGGGTGATCTAAGTGCACTGTGACAGACAGTGCAACCGTACAGAACACTTTTATAGTATAAAAATCATGCCATCAGATGCAGAAATATCAAAATAGATGTAGTTAAACAGTGTAGTCATTCTTGATTAGCGATTCAATATGCTAATGCTACTTTTCCAGCGCAGTGTACTTCTCCTTAAGTACTAATTTAGTAACGTCTGTGGACTTCCATGAAAATCAGTTTGAGCTGGTGCATCTCAAAAAAAGACACCAACCCAATTATAGCTTGTGGCAGTTGGGGCAGGAGCTGCTGATTCCCGTTGAGGTTGGGAAGTGTCCCTTGGCACCAGAGGGCTGTGGTGCAGAGCTGCCGCCGCCACTCAGCTCAGAACTCTCTAGTTCTTGCTCTTGTGACTGGATGGTGCCTCTCCGTTTCCTGGTAGCTTTCCTCTTCGATCACTTCTTGGAAAATGGTGTCACTGCTTCCTGTCAAGAGTAAAAAGTTACTAAACCTCTCCCCCTGAGAATTAGGTTTTTTTCTTTACTTGGCACCCACGGATCCAAGTCATAGCAGGTGAAAGAAATGACCACTGTTCTTGAGAGTATTTGTGTTTTGTCTTATGTGCGCTTTTAGCAGAAGTCAGGTTCTCTCACTCTGTACTCTGCAACACTTTTACAGCCATTCTACCATAATAAAAAGGGAAGATCATCCACAGCTTTTTTTTGCTTTTCTACAGAAGAATGCTGTGCCAGAAGCCCTTGTTTCCCTACTCCACTGCCTCTAAATCTGCTTTACCTGAGAAATGGCTCCTGCCTCTTCCTCTGGGAGGGAGTAATGGTCACAACAGGGCACAGCAGGTTGGAAGGTGTGATTCCAGCTCTTACAGCTCAGTGATGGCTGTCACAGCTCAAAGTATCAGCAGAAGATACTGCTGTGGATAATATGTATTTAGAACAACTCTCAAAAAAATTTACTTCCCACTGTCGTTTTTTTTGATTTCCTGGGGCTTCCCTAATTTATGAAATGGGAATTTACCATCATCTGGTTTTATTGTTAAATCTTTCTGAACATTACAAAAAAATTCTTCATAGAAAGAGTGGTCAGACACTGGAAGAGGCTGCGCAGGGAGGTGGTTGACTCACCATCCCTGGAGGTGTTTAAGAGTTGTTTAGATGCAGTGCTGGAGGAGAAGGTGTAGGGGAGAAGTTTGTCGAGTAGGGTTGATGGTTGAACTTCCTGATCCCAAGGGTATTTTCCAACCTGAACGATTCTACGATTCTCAGAAGAAAGGTGCGGTGTGAGAGGGGCAGAGCCGCGAGGAATCCCACCAGAAGGCCACGTCCTTGCAGTGGTTTTGGGCCGACGTCCCCTCACCTGATCAATGGCTCTGGGTGGAGAAGACACCCCAGGAGAGCACCCAGCTGTTTGGGGGCTCCTGAACTGTTCAAGCCCATCTCAGCGCCTGCCCTCCAGACGCCCTTACCCACAGGGCTCCACAAAACCGTTATATTTGGAGCTGGTTTCCCGTTGGAGCGGTCACCGGGACACCCGCGCTCGGTGCCCTCTCCCCCGGCCGGCATTTTGCCGTTGGGCGGCGGGACCGCCAGAGGGCGGCAGAGCGGCGCGGCCCCTCCCCGGAAGTTGGTGGGCGGAACGGCGCGGCGCGGCCGGAAGTGGCGGCGGGCAGGCCGGGCTGGGTACACGCGTGAGGCGTCTCCAGCGCCGCTGTCATGGCGGAGCGCATCGAGCAGCGGTTGGAGGACCGCGTCCCGGAGCTTGAGCAGCTGGAGCGGGTCGGGCTGTTCACGCGGAAGGAGATCAAGTGAGGCGGGAGGAAGCGGGCGGGGCGGGACGGGGTGTCCGGCGGGCGGCGCGGCTGGGCTGGGCTGGGCTGGGCTGGGCGGCTGGCTCCTCTCCGCTCGCTGATTTCCCCTTCCCGCAGGGCCGTCCTGAAGAGAGCCTCGGCCCTGGAGTACAAAATACAGCGGAGAGCGCTTCGCAAGGAGGATTTTATCAATTATATTCAGGTAGGCTTTCCTGATTAGCAGGGCGTGCTGCCTCGCGTTGTAGGGCCAGCTCGGTGAGAAGCGGCGTGACTCTGTAGTGACCCACGTAGGAAACCGGCTGCTTCTGAGGCCTGTTCTCTCCCGGCCCATGGCGTTCACTCCTGAGGGTTTGTCGGCACTCAACACACCAGAGCACAGAGTGTGGCCGGGCGCTGGTGCCTGAGTTTGGGTTGAGAGAGTCTTCTTTCTTGCTGTGACTTTTTCCTGTCGGTTCTTCTCTTTCTAGGGATACAGAGCCCCCAGTTCCTTCATGTGCTTGGCAAATTGTAGTTAAATGTAATTAATTTTTTGTGGTGTTAGAAGTTTGGCTTGTACATAACAATTCTAGGAATATGCAGAGTGTTAACAGCTCGAGTCTGAAATATCATGTGCAGTGGTGCTCAAGCTTGCTTTCAGTGAACCTTACAAGTGTAGTGATCTGTCAGAAAAAAAAATTTTCTTATGTTTTCCTGGATGTAATTTTAACTGTCCACCTGATTAAATAAAAAAACACATACTTGCTCTGCATTTTTTTTTCATAAGGAAATGTGTCTTCTCATTTGCTTTAAAGTTTTTGGTTTTCTCCTGTTTTCAGTATGAAATTAATTTGCTGGAACTGATCAAGAAGAGAAGAGCAGTAAGTTTGTCAATTATTTAGATTGCAAAGTACTGTATGCTGAATTTTCTATTGCAATGAAGTTAATACTTTTTGTTTTTCTCTTAGCGCATTGGATATTCATTTAAGAAGGATGAAATTGAGAACTCTATTCTGCATAGAGTCCACAGCCTCTTCAAACGTGCTATAGGAAAATGGAAAGTAAGTTTGCTTATTTGTACTGGCAAGTTGAAAATTGCTGTTTTGGTATGTGAAATTTATCTAGGTATCACTGCCACCATATACCAGCAATAATATGGAAGAATGTGGTAGGAAAAAAATAAGTGAATGTTTGGTCTTACAGTCAACAGTAGCCTAGAAATAAAACATACTGTGCAGAGCATGGTATGTTAGAGATGGTTTTTGTATACAAATAATATTCTGTCTTTTCTGAGTCATTAGTCCTCGACTATCTTGAAATAAGTATTGCCCTTTGAATTTGGTCTTTTGGCTTGCAAGGACTAGAAACAGAATGAAAAAGAACATTCATCTGGTTTAGGAAAAGATTGTCTTGATGCATTTAATGGTAATACCTAAACGAGGTACCTAAGGAACCATGACAGTGAACTCTCTGTTGATTTCAGTGTAACAGATTTGATTGGTGAGACTGTGAGGGTGTGTCTTGACATTGGAGGGTTGGTTTTCTTTGGGTGTTTTGCAGGAATTTGAATATTGTGGGATGAATTTGAGATTCAAAATCCCTTCTCTCTGCAGGCCAAGTTGTCATGCTAAGGGTGTGTTGTTTGCTTGTCAGTGTGCAAATGATTTCATGCTTGGCTTGTAAGGTTGATTCTCTTCCCCTTGTATTTCCAACAGGACGATGTCCAGCTTTGGCTTTCACATGTTGCATTTTGCAAGCAGTGGGTAAGTTTTAAAAATGTTCATCTCATCTGCATTGAGATACTGGGTTTAATCAGGCATCTGGAACTTGAATTGCAAGAATTACAAACTTCACTGCCACATGCTGTATTACTGAAATAATTTTTATGTTATTGTTGGAGCTTTCTGAGATTTACACTGATGTGGATAAGTATAGAATTGGAACTTAGAATGAATTAGTATAAAATTTGATGCTTGTAGGTGGCAAAGATGAGGCTGATTGCTTTGAAACTGAAGTACATTTGGTTTGAGAGAATCATAATATTGGTTATACATTCTCTGGAAAGAATCAATCACCTGACCATGAACTGAGATTTTGTTCCAAACATTTCTTATAGTGGCTGTGCCAAAAAATGTAGTTCTGGCAGTTCTGGACTTAGTAAACTTACCTGTGCAAGTCTTCACATTATTTTTAGTGTTCAGTTGTTTTTTATGTAGTGCAGAAGGTGACCTTGCCATAGTAATGCAAGTAGCCAAAGAAAAATGTAGTTGTTACCTCAGGAAGTGCTCAGTACAGAAGATTTGTGTTAACTGTGTACTTCAGAAAGGTTTGAGTTAACTGTGCTGATCTATTCTGGTAACATTTGAAAGCCAGTCAGTATTGAACAAATAATAAAACCTTTGTGCTGAAGATAAAGTAGTAGAGAAGTGTCCTTTCCAGTACAATTGCATTGCAGGTTGTGATCTTTCATAATGAAACTTTGGTGCTGGTGGTTCAATTCAGTACTAGAGTGGATAAAGCAACTCTTTTTTTACAGAACGCAAAACATCAGCTCAGTAAGGTGTTTTCCTCCATGTTGGCCATTCATTCCAATAAACCAGGTAAATAAAACAATGGCAAGTGCTGCATAAATGACTCAGATTGTATAGTGTTGCTTTAAGTTCTAATAGGTCTGAGTTCAAGCTATATTTGCTTTTTCTGTTTTAAAGACATCGTTGTATGTTATTGGACCTGTAGCTATAGCAGATTAAACTTCCTGGATATGCTTAGCTGCTTAGATCTGTCCTTTTACTCGGTTTTCCGTGGGAGATAATCAGTCTTGCTCTGTTGCTGAGCTCACGGATTATGTTGGGGTGGGTACAGTGAACAAAACCAATGTGTGCACTCTGGAGAGTAGCTTCAAAATGGGTTCACATGACCAGCTGCTTGCTTTGCCTTAAAACGAATTTATTTGTATCATCTGTTGCAGCACTATGGATTATGGCAGCAAAGTGGGAAATGGAGACGAGACTCTCGTCAGAAAGTGCAAGGCACTTGTTCCTTCGTGCTTTGCGCTTCCATCCAGAGTGCGCAAAACTTTACCAAGAAGTGAGTTTTTAGTTTTCTTCTATGACCAGATATTTGATTAATCAGAGCGAGTCAGTCCAGCATATTTCTCAGATCAGTCTGAGAAAACTGGAAATAACTTGTTTCCCAATCAGTGAGAAAATGTTGTCGAAAAGATTTAAGAAAAAGATACTTTATACTTGTAGCGGTTTTAATTTGCTTAGCAAATACTGTATTTATGTATGCAAAGTGAGGGTTTTTCACTGTTTATAGATAAATGTGTCAGAACTCCCTTCTAAATTACTGTAAGCTCTGTTAGGACACAGTTCTTTGGATTAGATCCGGCATCCCTTGCCTTTGTTAGGGAAGTAGTTGTCTTTGAGGACAAGTGAAGATTTAAAGAATGACTAGAAAGCAGTAATTTCTACATGTGGAAGATTTCTTTTTCTGGAGTAAATAAGTAGAGCAGATAGCTATATGGCTATATATATTTAAAAGCCAAGGCTCTCATGTAGATGTGGGATGTTGGCAAAGTCCTAATTTGGAGCTCCTCAGGGTAGAGCTTGTGTTAATATGTTTGTGGGCCGAGATGTTTTACAATTTCTCCCTACCCCAACAATAATTTAATTTTATTTTCTCTTGAAGTATTTCAGAATGGAGCTGATGAATGCTGAAAAACAGAGGAAGGAAAAGAAAGAATTTGAACAAGCAAAGATGGACTTGGTACCTCTGCAAAACTTACTTCAGAGATACTGTCTGCTTGCGTAGCGCACATCTGAGTGCATAGTTTCAAGTGGGCTGTATTAATGGTTTGTTTGAGAACAGCTTAGAGAAAGCTTTTGTTGTGTGTTAAGCTTTCCAAGTGTTGGCTGATGATTGGCTCATACTTAATACATTGATTTTCTTTACATTTATAAAGTCGTTTGTGACATTCCTGAGTTTGAAAGTTAACAGTAATTTCTGGAAAGGAGTAGTTAAACTTATTGTTTCATATTTCTTTATAGTTGGCTTATCTAAATTGGATAAAAATAAGAGTTAGATGGAACAAAATTAATATCTTCTGATTCTTTTTGCATGTTTGCAAAAATGGTAGCTGAGAAAGGGAGGCAGTTTTTTCAATGATGTTATGCTTGATATTGCAGGGGGAAATGAATTACTCTGAAGAGATTCTCAATGGGGAAATGGCTCGCATAATCTACAGGGGTGCTGCTCAGAAAATTAAAGGTGATTTAACATTTCTTGTACGTAATAGGAAAATTCTCACCTTTAACTCAGCTATCCAGTAGGTAATAGAGATGGACTTAGCTCTAGTGCACACACTGAGATATTTTCAACTATACTGTTTCTTCATCAAAACCTAGATAATGCTGAATTATAAAATGATAGTGATGATAGTTCTGATTTCATAACTGTTCTGCAGTCTGACCCCTCTTCTGGTACAACAGCTTTTGGGCTGAAGTGGCAGAGGTGCTAGGCTTACAGTCTCAAAACTTGTTCGTTCAGCTTTTTTGCTTTGTTTTTTGCTAAACATTAGATCACAACTAATCAGCTAGCACAAGTGACAAATAAGAATTCAGACTAACAATAAAACAGGTTAGATAGTTTTAAATTAACCAGGCTTTGTAAGCACCTAAAAATAAGGAGATGAGTAATGGTCGATACGGATTTGCAGTGAAGTAATGTCAAGTCATATCACTTGGCATTTTCACAGATGTTACAGAGATACAAGCTGGAAGGATATAATTCATTGATGTTACTGTGTGCAGCTTTGGAGAGAGAGGTCTGTCCCAATCATGGAGCCTTGTATGTTTTCACAGCAAGTTAAGTGAAGAAGCAGAGGAGGTTGCTGATTAAATTTGCAAGTGGAACTAAGCTAGAAGGATGTATGTGTCAGGACAGGACTAGTTTATCACTGCATGGAGACTGCAATGTCCTGCCTCTCGTGGCCTTTTTTTTTTTTAAATGAAGTAATGAATAATGTAGTCAGGGAATCAACACCCTAACATACGGTTTGTCCTATTGTTGGAACACTGAGATTTATAGAAAAGAAAAGGGTATCTGTCCAGGCACTTAAATGTTACCTGGGTCTTGACAAAAGCTTGTAAAGATACAGAAATGCAAAGTGTGCAATGCATGTAATTCTCTACTTAATAGGTTGGGTTTTTTTCTCCCCTTGAAATGCAGGTGTTGAATTCCATCTTGCCATGCTTTCTATTGCAAAGCTCTTTGATTTTACCCAAGATTTGCAAAAAGAAATTCTTGAAAGGTGAGGTGTGGCTTTGTGTTGTGGTTTTGGTGGTTTGTGGGGATTTTTGTTTGTTTTCCTGGGAATTCTGGAAATGTTTTTTCTCTGGCATTTCATTACTTAGAAATTAAGTACATTTCTATACCAATAGAACAACATTTCCAAACGTACTGGCAAGAGAAGAATGGCAGTTGGGGGTTAAAACAGACATGGTGTTTTTAGTTTGCAGACCGAGTTTGCTGATGATCCTCTTACATGGGACTACATGGCCCGTCGTGAGCTGGAACTGGGGTCGCCACAGTCCACAGAACACACCACAAAACAGATGAAAGTATCTGAAATGACGCAGAGAGAGGAGCGGTGCTCTGCAGTGTTTGAAGAGGCTGTGAGTGCTGTCCCAACAGGTGAGAAGTTCTGCCTGCGTTTAAACATAATTTTTTCCTGGTACTTTACCCTTCTGTATACTGTTTTGAAGTAGGTGTTGGCCTGCTCTACCATACGTAAAAGAAGGCAAACAATATTTAGATACTGCCTTTTTGGGATTGATTTTAGGTGTTATTTGGGTTATTTTCCAATACATTTATGCTCTCAAGGGAGCTGCTTAACTGAAAGTGCTTTTTGTTGCTTGTTTGCTTTTATTAATGTGACTTAACCAATGAGGAGAATACAAGCCCACAGATGAATAGAGGCTTGGCAGTTATATATAGAAGAAAATTCCTAAATAAAGGAAACCCGTAGAACTAAAGTATATTGCTGATTAGCTGTGAGTAAGCAATGTTTTTGAGTTGCCAGTGGGGTAGTATCCACCTTCAACATCTGGCAATTGTTCTTACTCTCAAAGGAGCCAACTGTGGAGGACTCAAACTTGCTGGTTTTATAGCCTTTGAAGTCAGGCAGACAGAGAAAGATTTTTCTTGACTGGGCTGTGGGTGTCTTCACTTTTTCAGGCCCGTTGAAAACTACAGGCAAAGGGTGCAGTGAATGGTAATTGTGACTTTGTATGCTGAAGCCTCAGCTGAACCACGAGTGCAATGTTCTTTCGAAAGAGTTACTTGGCTGCAGCTTATATCGGGAAGCCATTTTTAAATATTAATGTATAAATAGGGTGCCTCTTATAGTACAACCTTTTGAAACGAGGTTGGCATTAACACTTATTGCTTGGGTTCTCTGTATTCCTTAAGGACAAATATTTGTACAATTTTGTGATTCTATAAAGTATGATGTTGTGCTTTTGATTCTACAGAGGACATGTGGAAATACTACATCACTTTTTGCTTAGAGAGGTATAACAGGAAAACCAACAGTGATGGATTAAAGCAAAAGGTAAAAGCTTATTAACAAATAAGTAACAAGTTACAAATCATCCCTACTTTTATGGACTTCTGTAACCCATCAGACAAAAAGCAAATGTTTTCTCATTTTATTAGAAATGCTTACCTGTGGCTATCATTAAAAATCATTTATTCTCCATCTGATGGGATCACTTTTACTGTCAGGCTCAGGTAGGGCCTGCCCGAACATGAAAAACTTGGGCATAAACCTTGGGCCTTGTCAGGAAAGTAGAGTAACCTCTTTGGATGAAAGTTAAGAGTGCAAACTTGTTAATGTTTGCTGACAGTCCTGCAAACCTGTGCTTGTTCAAAGAAAAGGGTGAATTAAAATAACTCTTATAAATAAGTATCAGCAAAGTTTGGTGCTGGCATGTGGGGATTTAATTATGCATCTGTGCTCAGGTATGACTTGGTGAATTAACTCATCATCCTGTGTAGGTTCCCTTTTAATACAGTAAAAGAACATTGCTATGTTGTTCTTTTGCCCCTTAAAGAAGAGAGAGATGTAATTCAGATGCTCAGATTTCCCCTTTGTCTTGGAACATATGGAGGTACTTAAAGATACATAACTCTTAACTGAATTTCAGTGACATGTTGATACACTAATCCACTGAGCTGCTTTTAATGCTGGGATCTGGTATCTGCAGGGGAAATGTTTGTTTTCTTTTTCTTCTCTGTCGGTTTTAGAGGCTGGAGAGGACACTAAGTGTGTTCAGCAAAGCCCACGAATCCAGTTTGCTGCCAGAAGTTCTCTATAAGCAGTGGGTAAGAGCTGACACAGAAAAACAGATTGTGGGGCTGTCCTGCATTGCTTGTCTCTACTTTTTTGGGTAGATAGAAAGGTGGGCAATAATGTGTTCAAAGCCTTGCTTTTTAATAAGGTGATTGTGGTGATTTGCTGTGTCGGCTTGGTTTTAGCTTCAACTATTATTGGAGTCCAACCTCTTTGAGAAGGCTGTGGAGGTGGCAGAAGCTGCAACGAAGCGCTTCAGCCTGTCAGTGGAAACATGGCAGATGAGGCTGCAGGTGCTGATCCAACTGAAGAGTGACGATGTGACTCAGTGTTTTGAAGAAGCTATTAAGCATGTAAAATCCAAGGTCTGTGCTGGTTTTACAATTTGCATGCATTAATCTTAGACAGGAAATCTATGATATTTATTTGTTGGGTTTTTTTTTCCTTTACAAGGCATTCAGAATCCCTAACCACATTTAAGGTCAAAAGTAATTTCACACGCACGTCGCATTCAGGAGCGTGAGGGAATTGCAAATTCAGTTCATAGTCACAGTTTTAAAGTCTGAATGCTCACTGGTGACATTTTACATACTCTTTCTTCTAGCAATCAGCAGGTATTCTTTGTGTCTTAATTGAAAAGGAGTTTCTTTTTTTTCACTGTCCTGATATATTGTTTGAATGTGTGGCATTTCAAGCCATGAATTAGCTGTGTGTTCTCTTACTGTTCATTTCAAACCCTGGACAGAAGGAGTGAGGGGAGGAAACAAGGAAGCAATTGTTTCTTTCCTTGTTGTTCTCAGAAGTTACCTTTGTACTGCAGTGTTTGGTGATGCAGCAGAACTTCTGTCTCATCCCTGGCATCATGTCTTGCAGTTGTCCAGATGGGTATTATTTATCCTGTGAGTGAGGAAGGAAACAAGAAGTAATTTCAGTGTGCAATCTTGAAATTGCCTTCCTAAGAGCTATGTCTAATGGGACGCTTTTTACAACAGCTATAATACAGAACCTGGTGGATGTGTTGCTGTCTGTTTCAGAGTAAATATATCAGAGTATTTCAATGCTGTGATTAATCTGCTTACTGTGTAGGGCACTTTGCCATTATGGATTCTCTGGGTGGAATGGAGTGAAGGCACGAAGAGCAAGGAGGACACAGAAGCTCTCTACCAGGTATTCAGCTAATAGAAACCTACTTTTTACGACAGTGCGTAAATAAATGGAAACAATTTGTGCAGATGGAACATGTAACAAACACTTTATACTGCAGGTATTTCATGGGTGTGTTGGTATCCAAGAATTTCAAGTAAAACTGTGCACGTTACCAAAAATCAATTGGACATATGTTTTGTGTACAAATGCCATCCCCATGATTTTAAGACATTTAAATGTTTGTAAGCACAACCAGTGAGGGGCTCTTACTTTTACTTTTGCTCTAGAAGTTTTTCCTCTATTTTTAGATGCTTGAACATGCAGAAGAGAATTTTCCAATCTGTGTGCAAACATCAGCCTTGTTACAGAAAACTCAAGAGCAAAACTAGGACTTTAATTCACTGTAAATTCCCTGAATAGTGTAGGGTGAAACATTGCCTCTTTGCCTGGCATGTTGGTTTTTGCCCCCCCCCCCCCCCCCCCCCATTTACAAGACAAAACACATATTTCAGGTGGAAGCTTGAATTCAGTTGTTTATAGAGCATTGTGAAACCCTCAGTGTGACGGATGTTAGGGAAATGCCAATTGCCAGCTGTATGGAATATTGGATGAGACATGGATTGTAGGTTACAAGGAATGTTTTAATTTGAGATATTCAGGTGTCATTTGGAATGCTTTTGTCCAGTGCTTTGTCTTACTTACAAGATCTGCTTTATGTCAGATGCCTAATTAGGGAGAAGGTACTATTTGGTTTGTTCTCCCTTGCTGCCTTTTACTTGTAGCTAAACCAAATTTTATGGTTGGTTTGTGTTTTGCCTTTTTTTTTTTTTTTCTTTTAAACTTGCAGAGATCCTTATGTGCCACAACTCACGCTGAATCTGTGACTATGAAAGAAAAGTATCTTGACTGGACCTACAGAAATGGTGGTTACAAGAAAGTTAGAAGAGTCTTTAACAGGTGACAAACAAAACCTTCAAACACAGTTGTTCTAGGGCATGTACTAAAAGGCTTTATGTGTAACATTACTTATGTTTTTCCTTCAGCCTGTGTGAAAATCGTCCTTTTTCACTTGACTTCTTCAGGAAGATGATCCAAATAGAAAAGGAGCAAGTAAGTTGTTGAATTAGTGGCTTTTATTTTAAAAATACATTTCTAACTTTGGATTCAAGTAGGAAACAGAGGGCATATGTCATTATGAGTCATTATATGTCACTATGACAGAATAGTGTCATTAGTTTGTGATCAATTCTTATTTGTCTTCTACTTTCTTTAAGTTCCATGGTAACTAATCTTTGGCAGTGTGCGTGTGTGCGCGTAATTACCATGACTCTCTTTCTTCGTAAGAATCTAATCAAGCTGCAGATTCATTTCTGCACAAAATAAATGGCCTTTTAATATCTTCCTTTGTTAGGAATCCTGCAAAATGCTTCATCTGAGAGAATACTATGAACGTGCCTTGAGAGAGTTTGGCTCAACAGATTCTGGTAAGAAGCTTTTATTTATTTGTTTATTCATTCATTCAGTGCTGCCTCTTTTATTTCCATCCGTTTCAAAAAGTAGTTGTTTTTTCTGCCCTAGTGATTGCTGTCATGCAGAGTGGAGCTTATTTCTTCACTTTCAGTTCAGGGTGCCTGGTCACAGTGGGATGGCTGTAGCATAACTACTAGCAAATAAGGTTTTGACACTGGCTGCTACAAGAGATGCCCATCGCTTTTAATTTGGATTTGTGAACAGTGTGGAGCTCTGGGATGTGTTTTGTTTTTTTCTTTTAAGCAAGATTTCTGCAGTATTCCTTTTAAGAAAGTAAACAGCTCGATCATTGCTGCGTGTTGAGTAAATTGCTCAATTATTATCACTGTTCTAGCTGGGAATGGAACCCAGGCTTTTGGTCCTCATGGGGCAGGGGATTGTAGTTTCACAAAGTAAATCTCATTGTGTCAACATCAAGGACACTTGCAAAAAGAGGGTTTCTAGGTTAGGTTTGGTAAGTTTGTTAAGTAATATCCAATCAAAATCTAACCAGGCTTGTATTTTTATTTTAAAGATCTCTGGCTGGATTATATCAAAGAGGAGTTAAGTCACTCCCAAGGCAAACCAGAAAACTGTGGGAGCATTCACTGGCGAGCTATGAAGATGCTGCAGGGAGACGTGGTGGAAGACTTTGTTTCCAAATACACTTTATTGCAAACTGGACATTTATGAAAAACTATAAATATTCACAATGTGACAGTGTGGATTTTTTTACTTTGTACAAAGGTAAATGTGTGCTTGGATCATATTAAAGTGTACCTTCTTTACATTCTTGCATTTGTATAAAGAAAAAAAAAAAGCCCTCTGGTCCATTGTTTCTTGTTTTTGGTGTTGCTTCTGCCAGAAGCACAGTTAAAGAAGAAAGCAAAAGTGTCTCTGAGCATGTCCTTCTTTGAGACTTGTGAGAGCAAACTTGTCCTCTTGCCTAAACATTCCCAGGGAATAGTCACAACGTATCAGCTTTTACACTCTGAAAAGCTCATATGCAAAAAACCCTACCAACCCAAGGAACCTACACCTGCAGGCGATCTTCCTCTCTTACCAAGTTGAATAATGAAAAGTGGAACACTGGAGAAACAACTGAAACAATTTGTAAAATGGTGGTATTTGTTTCCTAGCCTTAAGTCACCCGTCAGCCTCTTTTCAAAAACAAAACCAATCTCTGCAGACATCTTGCATGAGTGTTTGTCCCCTCAGCTGTAATTCTGAGAGTGACTATTGGAGGTAGAAAGGAGCTGAGATCTATTACAAATGTCCCTGATGTGGCAGTAGAAGGTTCTGATCTACACTTCAAATTTCTGTCCACCATGCCTGTAAAGTGGAGGGGTTTTTTGTGACAGTGCTGTTCTTGGCTGTTCACAGAACCACATTTTCTCCTGTCAAACCCATTAAATCAGCGTAAATGGTATCCTCAGATCAATCGAGTACGCCTAGGGGAAATATAGGAACATGCAGCAATAGTTCTTTTATCTAATTTTCTAGTGATTTGATGACATAATGACAATACAGGAAAGTATTTAAGATTCTTCACACAAGTAGCAACTGCAGCTCCTATTAAGCAATGAATTCCAGTAACTTTTGGGAAGCTGGAAACAAGGCTTGGAGCTCCAGCTTGTTAAGCTTGCTTCTGCAGCCAGGCAAAGACTCCCCACTAGTTCTCGGCTGTCTCATGTCTGGCATCTTGCTTCCACCCTAGTAACCACTTCTATAGCCTGTCTGCCCTTTACTTCTTCCTTGCAATTGCTCTTTTTTCTAAGTTGCACAATGAAGACAGTGAAATACAGGTTTGGAAGATTCGATTTATTTTTGAAGTCCAGCAAAGCTGATAACCACCATTTCAGAGAGTGGGCCCTTTTTCTTTACCTGTTGTGGTTCCTCACAGAGCTTTGCCTCTCCCCTCGCCACCTGCACCCCCCCAGAGCACTGCCATTTCCCAGCAGCAGGGCTGGTGATGGAGCAGCTCCGTCCCGGAGCTCTTCACCTCTTGCTGCCTTCGCAGGGCCTGACAGATAGACTTATCTTTTGGTAAGACTAGAAAAGCCGCAGAGCCTGGAAAGGCACTGGTATTTTATTCACAACTTTATGAGTGTAAAGGTGGTTTTTTACAGCTCTTGGGTCTATATTTCTCCACCTTTTTTCTCCAGTTGTTTTAATTGCTTGTTTCTGCCCCCACGTCAGGCTCTTTTCCTCTCTCGCTGGACGCCGTTCCCAGTATCTATGACAGAAGTTCTGCCTTCCACAAGGGCTCGTGGCGCTGGTCTCTGCGGGTGGCCGGGCAGGCAGAGGCCGCAGCGCTGCCCGGCCGAGGCGGGAGAAGCCGCCGTTCGCCCCGCGGCTGCCGGGGCACAGCCATTACAGCCACTGGCTTCCGCAGCAGCCGCTCTTCCCCGGAGACCGCCCGCCTGCCGGTGCCCGCGGCCGCCGGCTGCCTCGAGCGCAGGCGCCGCTGCCGGCGCCGGCCGGGCCGAGCGCTGAGGGGACGATCGGCTCCGACAAGGCGGGCGGGAGCGGGCGGACGAACGTCTCCTCACGCCTGGCCCCGCGGCTGCGGGCCCGGACGTTCCCTCAGCGGCCGGCCAGGATGGCGCGGCTGGTGGCACCGCTGCCTCGGCAGGTGTGGTGGGGTCCTGCGGGGCGGGGGGCGGGCGGGCCGGCTTCCCTCGCAGGGCCCGGGTAGGCGGCGGGACCCGCCGGTGCGGGGTCGACCGAAGTACGGAGCGCTCTGCACGTGTCCGTCGGCCGCGACCCCCCTCAGGCCCTGAGGGACCTCGGGCCTGGTGGGCTCTTCTGTTGGAGCCCCTGGGAGCTTGGCTGTCCTCACCCACCGCCCCGGGCTGGGGTTGTCCCTCAGCAAATTCATCTTTGTTGTGGAAGCGGCGGGCATAAACTCGTCCTTCCTTTACTTACCCTCTGGGGACTGTGAACCCAATTGAGGTGTTAACCTTCAGCTGTGTATCCACCATCTTTCTCCAGCTCCTCAGGGTGCTGGAAGGCCTGTCCACCACCTGGCTCCTTGCCATTTCAGCCTCCCTGAGGTGGTTGGTTCATAGTCTTTGGTGTTTGTACTCCTCCTACTCTCTGCAGCTTTCACAGCCTGCTGCTGTTCCCAAACGGGTGCATTTTAGGTCAGTTTTGGGACCCGTTCCCAAAATGGTGTCAGCAGGATTATGGCTGTGGCTGAGGAGACTGGGTGTTCTGTGTTGGCTGCCGCCTGAGCTGACTGATGGCAGCAGCAGGATGATCCATCTCTCAGCAGATTTGCTTTCTGAAGTGAAAGCCTGTCTGGCTTAAAACCTCTGATTCATCAAGGGAAAAAACAAATAGGTCAAGCTCAAGTGTTCAGAAACACTCAAATGCAGTGGAAGGTGCATGAGCCTCATTGGAGAAATCAGTGAAAAGTGCTACTGGATTCTTTAAAACTGTCTTATAGGTGATGGCTGCTGCCATTGAGTCTGCAAGCTTTGAGGAGGAACAGCTTCCTAATAAGAGAGAAAGTATGATCTGGAAGCCCAGAAAAGGTAAGCCTAAACTATTAGGGTGAAACAAAGCAGACAGTAACGAAACTTACACTCTGCTCGAGGAAATATACTTAAAATTCTCTGGTGATCCATGCAAAATGTTTCTTGAGTTCACTGAAGTTTTTCCACATAGATATTTATGTGTGCTTAGTTGCAAGAGTAATTAATCATTACTACTAAAAAAACTGTTATGAACTTTTTGTTGTTGTAAGCTAGAGCTGTGGTTTTGTCAACACACCTATTTTTAAAAAATATCAACAGGTGGATGTGGTGAAACAAGACTGCTGGATCCTATGCCCTAGTTTAAAGAGTTATTTTCCAATAAGACACTGTGGGAAATCCTCACTTGGGGTAGTGTTGTGATGCAAACCTATGTCTGATGTTCCCAAGCATCTGAAGCAGCACTGTAGTGATATTAAATATGTAAGGAATCACATATATTGTAATTAGTTTAGTAGTCACAAAATGTATTAGTATACCTGGCTGAATTATTGCATGCTAAGGGTTTAATTGTTTCTGTTTAATTCCTAAGTATCTCTGGTGTCTCTTTCTATTGTTTTTAGAATGTTTGCTGAAGAATATTCCAAATGTCCTTGATAGTGAGTCTGAAGAAAGTGAATTCTCTGATGTCTCTCACAATGAGAATGATGTTAGTGGCTCTCCCGTTGACTGTGTTCATATACATCCTGACCTGGAAGACTTGGATGGTGACGTCTCCAGTATGCCTGAGGCTGTAACTTCTCCAGAGCTGCAGACTGCTTCTGTGTACGAAGCAGAGGAGGACTGGGATAAAGAACTGGAGGACTCTGAATGTAATCCTTATGGTGAGTAAAAATTTATTTGCGCTTTGCATGAGTTTCGGTTAGTATGTGATTTGAAGTAGATGATTTATAGGAGAGTATGTTTGAATAACTCCATGTTTCATTTTGGGAAGCAATTCTTTTATTGTTGTTAACCTCATGGATTTGTAAAGCATAACTTTGTTGTCAAATTGTATTTAGATTTAAAGGATTGGATTTAAATTGTATTTAAAGGCAGTGTTATGAAGTTCACGTGAAACTCTTGCTTAAGCAATTGAAATTTTAGGGAGTGGAACTGTAGGAAATGTGTGTATTGAGTTTCTCTTGAGAAAGTAGGTCTCAGTAGTATGTCTTTGTTATTCTGAAACAGAAAAGTACATGGAGTGCAGGAATGTAACTTTTTAGTGTAAAAGGAATTCTTCCTTTCCTCTAAGAAATTTCATCCAGACTGTAATGGCCCTCTAGAGCATGGAGTTCTTTGGAGGGGCGCAGTACAAGCAATCAGTCTCTGAGTATGGTTTATTGTTGCTTTTGCTGTAGGGTTTCTTTTTGTGTGTTTTTCTGGTGGTAGGATTTTTTTGGGTCTGTTTGGTTGGGGTTTTTTTAAGCTTGATCCTTTTAAATGCGGGCGTTTTTACAGGTGTTACTCTTGTGTTGAACTGAGTCTCAATCTTCCATTTGCCAGGTTAGATGTTAGGATAGAAGTGGATGGAGTTTATCCAGCAGTGGTGACCTGCTGTGTCTTTGTTGATGCAGAATAGTACCGTTAATGTTTTCTTGTAATTGATGTGTATCTTTTGTAATTAATACAAACACATCTTTCTTAGCTTAGGAAATATCAATTCTCAGTTCATTTTCATTCCATAAGTGGCTGTTGTATTAAAATTCTGTTGAAGGAAGTTGAAATGATTTTGCAGCCTTCCTATAAAATCATTCTGATTTTAAAATGGAAATACAGAAGTGGCTTTTCACGCTGGATAATCTAAGAAAAAGACTGTTTACTTTTTGGATGTTTCCCTCTCTTCCATCCTGGGTTTGACTTCTAATCTCTCATATGCTCAAATTTATGGAATGTTTTGTCATTATTTTTATTTTGTTCTACCGGAACTGTCACAAGTTCTTTCCCTGTATTTAACTAACTCATCCCTATCTGCAGCTTGTGCTCTTCCTGACAAACTAAGGAAGCTGTGATTATGAGGTTCAGGTCCTTGTGAAGGATACTGAGTACAAGTGCCTGAGTTAACTGCTACAAATAAAAATAAATAAAAAACTGCTACAAATAAAAAAAAGTGCTTGGTCACTTTATGACTTTTAAAAAATGCTTGCTTTGATGGCTTGTTTGGCAGTGCTACTGGAAGGCTGACATGAATATAGTGTGTTGCACCCTCTGCTGCCCCATACTTTGGGCTTTTCATTTGTTCAGTCCTTTCAGTGCCTACTGGCTAGAAATTTTTTGCTTCTGCTAAATGACTTTCCCCTATTTTTGTGCTAGCTTGGTTAAATAACTGGCTTATTAGGCTTAATTCTAGCCTTGTGGAAATGTTTTTCAGAGCTTGCTCTTTCAGGACCCCATCCTGCCATTCTGTCCAGTGACCCAGTTCCTCTAAGAGCCTGGGTTTGCTGGGTTCCTTATTGGGATGTGCTTATGGAGACAGCAGGAAGGGGGAGGAGAAATAAAAGTTAATGATTTCATAAGCCTTTTATGCTTGGGGACAAGAACTGCATGCATTGTAAGAGCTGGTGTTGGATGTTCTGAATCCAGGTATATCATTGAGCTTTTTGGAAAACTGTTTTGTCTCTGGTGCAAGAACCTTCCTTAAAATGAAGACGTTACAAAATTCAGCATCCTGTTTGCTTTGTTTGTAGGTCTAATTCATGAGTGCTGGCAGATCAAACTGAAATACTTAACTGGAAGATGTGTTAGACCTACAAAACAATCTGCTACACTATACCACTAGTTTTCAAAGTATCTCCTATGGTTTAAATCTTTTCTTTGATCTTCTTTAGATGCTGGCGATCTCCACTGTGGAAGCTTTCAGGAAAATAATGTTTTGGCCTCATACTCATGGCGAGAGGATTCGTTTTACAACCCGAGCTGCCACCATGCAGCTTGCTTTGCTTTTACACCGCCGGTTAGAATGACCGAGACTGGCCAGTTTGATGATGCTGATGAGTAAGGTTGACCCTGGTCAGAACTAAGTTTGGCTTCTGAGCTGGATTATGTTCTTCACCAATTGAGTCATTTCAAGTACCTTTGGCTTCCTTGCAGACTTCTGCAGAAGGCCAGAAATGTTACACCATCTCGAAGTTTTGCTTAGACCACCTCTGAGCGGCTTGTAAATTGACCATGTTTGACCTCTGGAAATGGGAATGCAGGTGCTAGCTGTAAAGAGTCAATGCATTTCTGGAATTTTTGTTTCTAATATATAGATTTATGTTCTTGCTAACAAATTGCTTGAGAAGAAGTTTTAACTTCTAAACTTAAGCTTGGCTAAGCTTTGCCAGTTGTGAGATGCTGATCATTGTGTGTCTGTAATTTTTAGTTTTCTTTACTTTTCATTTGATGCTATCAAATTGGTTCACATAGCTTTAAAAACTCTTCCTCCTTCCAGCTTCTCTGTTGTATTTCTATGTTGCAATTTGTGATTCCATATCTAATACTGATGTTTAACAAAAATGCCAAATACAGAATGAGTGGTTGTTTTTATTTTATGTATTTCAGTATAAAGGGATTACAAATACGTGATACAGACAGGGACATACACTAGGGCCTGCTGCATTCAATGGCAATGCTGAGTGCTTAAGACTCTCCCAGGAAAGGTTTCTTCACATCTCACTTTTTTGTATTTGGGAATATTATCCTTTAGTCTCACAGTTGTCTTTATAACGTTCTCATGGAATATCAGATGTGTAATCATGAAGCAAATATCTATGATTATATAGTGTCTTGCAGTATACAGTCTCTGTGTTCTGCAAGCAGTAGTGGAATAAGGTTCCTGATACTGCTGCTAAGTAACAACTGTTGTTATTTATGTTGTGGCAAATGAGGAGATGGGAACACAAAATACCTCCATCATGGGCCTAAGGGAATGGCTGGAACTAGAACCATATCCTTCTAGAACCATATAGCTGTTGATCCCGAGTTAAAAGAAGTGTTCTCAAATGAAGCCTAAGTGGATTGAATGGCTGATGACTTGAGTAACAACCTTCTACTAATGCTCACGTTTTGTTAATTACTTCTCTCTGAAGAGGCTTTGATGGCTTTGTGTTTTGACACAGACTGATACTGGAGCACAGGACACATGTTTGTTTATCCTCAGGAGAGGAGTAAACAGTTACTACTAGAAGACTTTTTTTAAATTATTTTATAAATCATCATGATGTATGAGACTGAACTAATTTACGCATTAGTTTTGGAAGGACGAAGTGAGTGACACATTTGAGTGAGTGATATTTGCTTAACTTTTTCCTTGAGAGCAGAGGAGGACGAGAGCTTGGAAGAATCTTTCCTTCTGGTAGCTTGCAGTTCCTGCTTACATCTTGCTACCTAGCCAGCAGTTGAAGTAAAGAGCGAAAGCCTGGTGGTAAGGTTGCAAGAAAGAGTGCCTGTTCTTTTATTCCTGTGTGATGGAGTGATCCAGGGATTAGTATTTCTATCAAAACTTGCTTTGGCATGCCTCCAGAACACATACTTACAGCATAAAGCACACTCTAACAGACTGCTCTTTCCCTGCATGGCCAGAAAGCCCTAGCTCTGCTCTCTAAGGCATTGGGGTGGGTTTTGTTCTGTGGAGCTGTGTGTAAGAGAAAGAGTGCAGCTCTTCGGCTCCCTGGAATAGAAGCAAGAATTGACTATGCCCAGTTCATCCGGTTTGGATATAGAGTGACTGCTTTGAGTAAACAGGAATGAAACTCGGAGCATAACTATAACTGACTCATGGACTGGAGTAAAACTGTTGATTTGCATTTATAGATGCAATATTAGTAAATATAAATTGAGTACAGATTCTGTTGAAATAACAATACAGCAGTAAGTTGTAAAAGTTCTGAAAAAGCAGGGGTTATTTGTAAGCCCGTTTGCGGCTTCCCAGGCTCCAGCTGCAGGCGGCAATGCTCGCCGCTGCCTGCAGGGGGCAGCAAGAATTTGTCTTCCCTGCTCAGCCTCTTCCCATCTGGCGCCAAGTTCCATTTCATCAGCAAGTGCCCCATCCCTGCGCTGGATTTCCAGCGGCGAGAGCAACTGAGATCTGTGCTCTGCGTCGCCCTGTTCTTCCCCAGCGACACTGATTCATGGCCCTGATTATTTTCTGATTTTTTTAATTTCACTCTGAAGTTACACTTGCTGGACTGAAAAATTTCTCCCGTGGCTGAGAAAAGAAACCCACTTGACTTTGGGCTTAATATATTTTTTACTATGCTTGTGGGAGATGTCTCACTATATTTAATAAAGATGAAACTAACAGAATTCTGTGGAAGAAAACCCATCTTTTTTAGAATTGTTTTTAAAGGGTAACCAAAAAGCCTTTATTACATCGATTTGGAAGATCATCTTCCTGTATGGTTCTGAAATTCCTTTAGTACTGAAGTCTCCAAGCCATTTCCTATACATTCTGTAAATCAAGTTTGTTTTTTCAGCCTGTACCTTTGATTGCAATCAGCCTTATCTATCTTGACCATCTTTTAAATTGTCTTAAGTGGGTGTTTTGCTAAACTGGGTAAATTTAAAAGATTTGGGTTTAGTTTCCCTTTAAGGTTACAACTGACACCACCCCCACCGGCTTTGGAAAAATGGCACCAGGATTTTACAGCAGAGATGCATTGTCCTCTCTAGGGATATCTTGGCAAATGTAACTTTGTTCGTCTTGGCCCTGCTTGTTAGGGAAGGGGCTTAATGCAAAGCTTGATCTGAATGCTCTCAAACTTCAGTGGGATTAGAAAACCAGATGCAGACTTCTCAGAAGGCATCTCCCTGGAAGGATTTGAAACCACGCTCACGGATTCCAATGTTTCTGCACTATAGAGTGTTTCAAATTCCATTATGAATCTTGCACTGAGCCTGTTTTGTGTTGACACATGCGTGTCAGGCAAGAATACGTTGCAATTAAAAACAACATAACGTAATATAACACATGAGCAAGAGTGTCAACCGTTCAGCCTGCTCAAATTATTGGAGGGAAAAGAGTCCCATTTCAGGACTGAGATTGTACTTACACAAGAAACACACTGGCAGTAGATAAATCAGCTGGAAAATTATCAGAAGTGTCAAAGGTTTCTCAGTTAAATGTGCATATGTCTCTCACAAGATTTCCTCATTCTATACCTACGGTATAAGATACCATTCAAAGGACAGAAGGCTCTTCTGCAGGTTAATATTACAGGTTAATATCTTGCTGGGTTTATATTGTGGGGGAGGCTTAGCAGTGTAGCATAATATGGTGACTCAGAAGGAGACTTGGCTACAACTCTGAAGCTGCCCTTGCTTTTTGTCTCATTTCCCTGTTTTACAGGTAGAGATAATGACGCTAGCCTGTGTGTAATTCTCTGAGCAAGAAATTTTGTCTAATTAGTGAGGTGTTTAAAAAACCAAACCAAACCAGAGTTTTGCATTTTCTTTGATCAGGCCAGCAAAGAAATGAAAACTTGGTTTGGGTGCATCTGTTGTTTCCTTTGAGACCTACTGGGAATGATTTGCAAGAGGAAATAATAGAAGGAAATGTGTTCATATTTCCTGTTGATAAGGTACAGCATTTAATTCATACATCAGATTGAGATAGTGGTTTCTTGCTCTTATATAACCACAGAATCCATCCCAGTTTAGTGTCTTTTAAAGACACTGCTGCTTGGCTTGTTATTGTGTCTCATCTTTTAACTACTGTGCTTTCGTTCTTAAGCACAGAAAACGCCTCCACTGTTGGGGGGACTGTGTGAATAATTTCACAGACTAAAAGAAAAATGCTGATGGCAGCAGCTCATCCCGACCATCTGCTGCTTTCCAGGACACCAGTGTATATCCCATTGTAACAAAGGTTGTTTTGTGAAACTAGTGGGTAAGTTTCTGTAGGCACGGGGAAGGAACTTGTGGTAGTTATCCTCCGTGGTTCTGTATGGCAAACATAGACAGCGCAGGCTCAGGTATTAGAGGATAAAGTTGTGGTGGAGTTGTTAGTCCTGGGAGTACCAGCTGCTCATAGCACAGCTTCCTAGCTTGCCAGAAGAAACTGTAACCTACTAAAAAAAGCTGCAAAGCACACAACCCTAATAATTGTTTTTAGTGATGGAAACAGCTTCCTTCAAGCATTTGGAATAGATCCTCAGCTGCAGATCGTTACCCAAGCTGAATCTCTGTCCCCATATATCCCCCTTTTCTATGCCTGTGTCATCTTTGAGCTAAAGCTCCTGTTTAGTGTTTCATTATTGCTGTGGATTTTAGTTCTTAATATAATGGGGTTTTTTTACATTCATTGTAACTCTGTAGACCCTCACAGAGTAGAAAACATGAACGTGGCTCAATGTCTATATTTGTTTCTTTGCAGGTTGTTTTTGTTTGGGTGGTTTTTTCCCTCATCAAGGATAGCAAATTTCAGGACATGTGGCAGAAATCAGCCTAGGAAAGTTAACTTATTGTAATTCAACAAGCCTTGATTCTCTGGACTGAGTTATTTTAATTAAATCTTTTCTATATGCCTGCAGCTTCTGCATTTAGACCTGGAAAAATCTTTTCATTGTATGATGCAGGAATTTCAGACTGAGTTGTACACAGAAGTTGTATGTATTTGTTTATGAGCCTGAGGTCTCGGTTTTATTTCCCTCAAGAGGAATTACCAGTTAATTCTTCTCAGTCCTTTTTGAGCTATTGGTCCTGAGTAAAATTTACATTGAGGAACACATTTTCTGTGAGATCTGGTGTATCAGAGAATGCCAAGTTCTCATTGTGCTGCTTTGCAACTTTAATCAGTGTAGGTATTGCAGACTCTTGTTCTGACATTAAAGGAGATACTTAATATTTCTATCTCTACCTCGGGAACTACTCTAGAACTTTCACATTCTCACTGAGTTCCCTTAGTTAACACATACTAGAAAATATTTTGTTGTTATTTTAATTATTTGATCACAGACAAAGTAATACCACTTCATCTGTAATCTTTGTCCAGACACTTTATGGGTTTGTGGGTAAATGTTTAACATTGCAATATAGAACTGGCTGGCAACAGTCGGCTGGGAATTGTGTAACTCCGTCTCCTGCTGTAGGTGTTACCTGCTCAAATGCTTCTGGGGAAGTAAACAGGTGTGACAGTGTCATTAAACAGGACCTATGCTCCACAGCAGTGACTACAACCTCCTTTTATGCAACTGGAGTTCCAGAGAGAAAGGAAAGCTGAACAGGTCTTCCCAGTGTTGGTGACAACAGTGTGGTAGAACTGGAACAGCAAGGCCAAGGAACAGAGGATACTTTCAGCCAAAGCACGGGCAGCAAATCAAAGTTATATATTAGGGATTGTCTTAGTAACTTTTAGGGGGAGTGGTGATAGACTGGAACATTGTTCAGCAGTAGATGTGAATTAATTTCTAGTCTGAGTGGGCTTCTACTGTAAGGCAAAGCCATTTGAAGGCAATTGATATTGAGGCATTTGGCACAAATGAGTACTGAGCTGGTCTCAGATGGATTCTCTGCAAGGAACTGGGGACTGAACTGAGTGGCTCCAAAAGTGTCCTTTTTGTCAGGAGAGAAGTGTGTTACATGTTTGGTCTGTATTTGATACATACTTAAATGGACAATATTAGAAAACTTAGGAACTGCATCTGCTCCAAAATAGCATCTTTTGTGAAAATAAAATATCTGTAGAGGAGGATGACAAGGAAGGCCTAGATTTGATGTTATACAGGCCTGATAGATTCTTCTGCTTGGTTCCAGTTGCTGTACTTACTGCATTTTACCAAAATATACTTGGTCTGATATATAAAGCCATGTGATACTGCATTGCATTTCAGAACCCCTTTTAAAACTCCCTTAGGGAGAAGGGGAAGGGTGTAGAGAGAAATTAATATAGCTGCTATTTTAAACTTTTGATGACTACGTGTCATAGATAGGGATTGCTTTGGTCGTGTAGCCTAACCCTCCGTCCTGTGTTCAGTGTTGTGTGTATCAGTACCTTCAGTTCCATATTCTTCAAACACCCCATTATTTTCCTGGTATGAAACACCTTTTACCTTCTGTTTTGGTTAGTTCTAGCTTTTCTGTATCATTTGAATTTGACTTGTTTGATTGGGTCTTTAACCATGCAGCTTGTAGTTTCCCAGAAGCCTAGTCTTTTCAGTGGGATTGGTTGGACATTATAAAGACACTTAAGATAAATGTTTCTGAGGCAGAGACTGCCAGTCTACTAGATAAGAACTACATTTAGTTCTGTTATCTGCTCTTGTCTTAGTAGGTGGATTAGATTTAATTTGGTATTTTGGAGAGAAGCGGGCAAACTGTTCTTCAGACAGATTTGGGATTTGGTTGAAGATCAGGCTTTCTTATGTGGTCTATAAAGTGCATTGTAGCCCTATAGGAATACTTTGTGTGTCTGGTTCCTGCCTGCAATTTTAAACACTAACTTTAATGATGGTACTTCTAATTATGCACAGAGGTAAATTCTCAGACCAAAGAATGGGGAGTTTCATCATCTGCTCCATTAACTGCAGCAGGGTTTCTGTTGTGCAAAGCAGCGACTGCCTGAAACAGGCACCTACAGTGAGGGAAAGCCCTTCTTGGGTGCATTGGCTGCACAAGGCACCTTCTATCCCTCCACAACTCTGATTAAAGGATGTATTGACTTCTTAAATCGGCCACACGCATCTTTGTTGTTTACAGGTTGTGTTGCTGTTATATACTTTTTATTAAGTTCTGTGTAAAAAGGAGGTAGATGTGGCCATTTTGGCAGCGTGGAGCAGTGGGGCTGCTCGGGATGACAGGACTGGGGAGATGGGTGACACCCAGCCTTTGTGATCCTGACTCTTGTAAACAAAAGGGCTAAGTTCAGTGTCCTGCTAATGGACTTAACTGTTCCATAATTGAGACTCCAGGTACTTGGGAAACAACTTCCTTTGCTACATATCCTTTCAAATTTGGCTTAGTTACTCCTGTTCAGCTTACCGTGGTATTGAATATTGCGAAGCCTTTAATACTAGCTTCCACCACAATTCAGTCCTCAAACCTTGGCAAATAGGATTTTTACCAGTTTCAGGTCTTGTCTCCATGGTTTGTGTTTCACTCTCTGCTTGAATTTCCCATTTTGGAAGGATTCTTTTCTTTCTCTTGTCTGTTTCGTACCTAGAGGCTGCTTCTGCCTCTAGGTACGAAGAGGTTAAATCTAATTTTTGTTACTACATGTAGTACTAAGACCCAGCAATGGATACTAGCTAAAGAAAAGAAGAAATATGTTCTCTATTACGGTAGTGTCCACCTTGTGTAACAACATGAGGATGCAGTGAGTGTGGGAGGAGACTGAAAAGAGGTAAATATGGGACAACACAAAGAGAGAGTGCAGTAACTGTGCTCATCTTTACAATTGGAGCATGCTTCAGGTTTGATTTGATTGTTTCCTCTTTGATTAATTGAAGCCTCACCTAATTGAGCTGAGAGCTTTCCCTTCCCTAGAGTTCCTTGTATCCTTTCCTGCTGTACTTGCTATAGTACCTTAGACATGACACTGATGTGAGAGGGATATTTATTTTTAGCACTTCTTCCCATGATTAATCCATGCAGGTTCTGTTTGACAGTTCAATGCTATTTTAATGATGTAGGCAACAGCTGTTTTCTCCATGTCTTATCAAATATCCTCCATGTTCTAATAATAACAAAGAAATTTCTTTATTCCTGGCTATTCTAAATTTCCACCCGAGGGATCTCATTGCATCTCTTCCTGGGGACTGCAATCTAGGAATAGGTACTTGTGGCTGGCTAGCTAGCTAGCTAGACTCTTTGCTCTAAAAAAATAAGTATAATTTGGGATTTAGCATTCATTAATTATTGGTTCTGTCATTACATCTGGGATGACGTTTAGGGCTAATTTTTGTTAACAGCTCAGTAGTTGTAACTATCTTCTTCTTCATGTGAAATGACAAACATACCAATATGCTTTGCTGTCAGAAGCTGTAGGGATGATTCAATTAGACTAATTTCTGTTTTCATTAACATTTCAATTGACTGTGCTTTAATGCTACTGTTTACAGGTTTTTACTTTGTGATTTTTTTTTTCTACATATTTTCTCTCATCCTTATTATTACTTGTTGGCTGTCACACAACTGATACTGTAGCAATTGTCTAAGTTTACAGGAGGACTCTTTCTGATATTATCTGGCAAAATATGGTGTCTGCACCACTGTTAAATGGTATTCTCTATTTTGTTTGTTTGTTTGTTTTCTGTTGAGCAAGACTGCGTGTGATTTAACTTTTTCTTCAGGTGGTCCATAGATGCCGTGCTGAATAAGAGAAGATGACATACGTGTATATTTACCATACTTCTCATCTCCATGTTCCCCCACAGAAGCAGAGATGCATGAGCTACTACTCTAGGACAAAATCCTATGAATCATGACAGTGTTGCCATACCCTGATAGACTAGAACTGCGATAACGTGACATATCCCAAATTCCTTCTGACTTCATGTTTTCACTGCTGATGAAACATTTTTTTGACTGTGGATTTTTAAATCATTACACTCTTAAGATCTGGCAGAGATGTGTTTTTCAGTGGAGAGTGTGTCATGTTTAATTGCCATAATTATCTTGAGAATGTTCTGTATTTGTGAAATAGTTGATTGTTTTCAAACTTTTTACAGTCCATAATACACAACAGAGGAATGCAATTTATTCTTAGGCGTGGAAACTTATTCTATTACCCAAGTGCTTCATCAAATTCACTAGTAATAAATAGCATTTTTTTTTTCTTGCTTAACAGTCTTATCTTCAGCAGTGAATTTCAGAAAGTTTTTTGCAAGTGGATTTTGTTCCGATATAACATTCTACAATAGCTCAGGGCCAGAATTATTAATTAATCTTCTATCCAAACACCTACATACTTTTCAAATAACTTGGATATTGAACAGGATATGGAAGGCAAAGTATTTCAGCTGCTGTTAACAACTTACGAGGTAGTCACCACAGAACATTACCTGTCTTCTAAAAAAATGAACATTTGCAAACACTTCGTGTGGCTTAAAAAAAATAAAAAGTTGTCAAGGACAGTAACAGCAAAAGTAGAAACCACTTTGTCATATGAAAATTATATTTGGAAGGTAGCTGTGTTGTAAAGTGACTTAGAAGCCACTGCTAGTAAACATGAATAGCTTCATGTATTGAAAAGCCTGGGTCTGATGGAAAAAAAAATGACTTGAATGCCAGTCTGTGATTTGCCAAATTAAATATCTATTATAATTTATAATGAAAATGACAATGTTGCTATGGTTACCAAAGCATCCTTAGTTCCAGGATTGCAGTGCATTTGACTTCAAAGAAGAATCTCTCTTCTCCCATTCTTTCAGTGTAATGAAATAGAACTTTCAAAAGTGCTCTGAATTTGCATTAATTAGTTGGTGGAACTTTTTGCCATGAGGAATCAGAAAAGCCGGAAATATAGCTGTTCCCAAAACATGTGCTTTTATTTCACAACATCTTTGTATTAAATCTCACTGCATTATATTCTCCTGTACTACAAGGTAGAGGTGACCCATCCCTTGGCAGAGAAGACAAGTGCAGCTCACAGCGACCCACTGAATGTGGGCAGAGATTTAACAGATACTACTCATGTGTGATATGAAGAGAATGTGTAGTCACGTGTTCAGATGTGTTTATATGAGTGACTTATGCCCACTTATCCTGTACTTCTGAACACTTCTGCTGTAAAGTATGCCTTGACTAGTAAATGAAAAGGTTAAGGAGGAATGACTTTTATGGTCAAGATAGGCCATTATTGTTCCATTAGGGCTCATCTCTTCTGAAGCTGCAGGTCCTGCCACTGTTGTCATCATGGCCAGTTGCTCATGCAGAATGTTCATGAATAAGTCAGAAATGTAATGTGAAGGGGTGGACATAAGCCCCGTGGTGAGATCCTGTTGGACAATTCCTATGCAGCTTTCCTCACTGAGCTCAATAAATTAAAACATTAACAAGGTTAGAGAAATAATGCAGAGTGAAGCACAGGAAGTAAAAAGGGTTTTGCTCTGGCATGCTGGCATCTGGCCTGCACCAACAGCACATCTGCCCAGCAAAGGCCAAAGATCAAGTGCTTCTGACCCTGCTTACCTCTGTCAGAGATTGTTCCCTTTATATTGAGCACAAAAGGGTGTGTGTTTAGGCGTTTCCCATCATGTCCTCTAGGGTTATTACGCAAACGTGATTCTCTTGTGGACATACATACATATATTATCAAGCCTTTTTTATCCAATGTAGAGCTTCTGCTTATGGTTAAAAACTATTTTTAATGTGTACATTTGTGTCTGTGTAAATAACCAATGGAGGGAAAGTATTTGCTGAATTAAGTCTGTTTGCTTTAGAGCAGGAAAGCTTGTCCTTCAGGAAAACAATCTGGCAGGACATGTGAAAGCATTCAGTTGTCAGCTGTGAGTGTGCACATCTGGCCAAGCCATGGCATTCCTGGTGCCACCATTCCCTATTCTCTTGCTCGCCCTCCTGTCTGCTGTGAGCTGGGGTGTGCAATGATGCATCCACAGGGGAGGGGTGAGGGTCTCATGCACCACTTGTGGCCAGATGCATCCATCATTGATTCCTGCAGGCTCTAGGAGTGCCCAAAGCCTTCCTTAAGTGAGGGTGAAAAACAAATGATGAAATAATATTGACTGTGACTTTTGTTGCAGCTTGGATATTCATATAACATCTCCTACCCCTTATATGAAACTACTTGTTTATTTCAGATGAAATATATAGGTGGCTACTATGTCAACCTTCCTGAGGTTTATGAGGACTTGAATGGAAGTTGTTTCTTTTAAGCCTTTGATATCTTTGATATTTGCTCTGTAACAGCCTTTATCCTCTTTGCATGCTCTTGAGTTGAAGTAAGAATGATCAATATTATTTTGTACACAGAGAAGAAAGGAATTAAAATTTGAAATTACCACACTATCCGTGTCCTCTTTTTCACATTAAATAAACAGGGAACCAGCTATTTAAATTCGACAAACAGTTTTGAAAATGGCTGAAAGACCTCACAGATCTGCACCATGCAGTCAAGATAGTTCTTTGTGAAAACAAAATTATTCCCATATGTACTTTTATCTGGGTACATCCAGGGCATATTTCTGAAGGTGCTTATTCACCAATACCAGTGTGTTTCAAAATTCAGTTTTCTGGCATTTTTGAATCTATTGCCTGAACACATTCAGAGAGTTGGAAACATCAATAATGGCTTCAAGTTGCACCAGGGGAGGTTCAGGTTA
>BJBW01001947.1:117714-157032 GCA_004320125.1 Scolopax mira
GGTTGTCAGGCCTTGGAATGGGCTGCCCAGGGAGGTGGTCGAGGCACCATCCCTGGAGGTGTTCAAGAGACAAGTTGACGTGGTGCTTGGGGATATGGATTAGTAGTGGATTGGTGGTGTTTTGGGTGTGGTGTGGAGTTTGTGTGGTTTTTTTTTCTTGTTTGTGTTTTGTTTGTTTTTGGGGTTGGTTTGTTTGGTTGGTTTTTATTGGTTGGAATAGATGATCTTAAAAGATCCCTTCCAACCTAGGTGATTCTGTGAATAAATAAAAACATGAAAATGCCTGGGGTGCATCTGTGCCCCCTTACTGCACAGGTTGGCTGTTTCTCTGCCATCAGCCTGACAATTTCAGTCGAGTTTTTAATGGACTCCTGGGGCTTCCCCAGTTTCTATTCAAGCAGTCTGGCACTAGTCTTCCCAAGTCCATAGCCATGAAAAGCTTTATTTTAGCTTCTGATTGAAATTTAGCAACAGATAGGGAAGAAATAGACTGCCTGGATGAGTGCTAAAATAGCAAATAAGGGCTATCTTTAGAAAAAGATCATAACTTGCATTTCTGCTTTGTCAAATTAGGAAGTGCAAAGTATAGAGCAACCATAGATCAGACTTCTCTGGAATCTCTTCTAAAATTTGACAGATTGACAGTTTTAATTAAGAATGTTTTCTTTAATTCCTTTTGCCTTTACACCTGAGAATGCTCACAGGCCTATGCAGGTTTAGACTGCAATCCTGCAGGTTTGTTTTTTGAAATGTAATTGTTGGTCATTAAAAAAAATTGAAGTAAATATTATGAAGGCTTTTAATTTTCATTCCTGTTCAGAAAGTTTCCAAATCGCCTTTGATGCTTACATAAGTTATTTTTAACAGTTTCTCGTATTTCAAAACCTTTTTATTATAAAGGAAGAGTGTACCTTAAAACCGTAACAGTTGCCACTGCAATTATGGGCTAATGGTTTGTGCTGCTCTGAGTAAAAGAAACCATTGTGATTGTCTCTCAATGCTACTTTTTTAACAGTAGCTGTTTTAACAATTGCTAAAGGTTGAAGTACTGTGATCTGTATGGAATAGATGTTGGGTTTTTATAACAAGAAAGGTATTGAGTATTTTTCTCACTCCTTCAAGAAGTTATGAGTATTATTCCTCCATACAGTAGGTGGAGACAAAGACCTAATGAATTTTATAATGTCTCCTCAGACTGATTTTATTAGCTATGCTAGGTCTCTCCTTGGTTATTTTTGGTGTTATTAAAATCCTTTGTAAAAATAATAAATATCAAACAATTTTGTTCCAAAGGCTACCAATTTATGTTTGCATTAAGTGCCATATTTTTTTTTGCTGGCTACTATTGATAAATTGGTTCTTTAAAATATAATGTCTGATTTGGAGATTGAGGAGATATCTATGAAACCTTTCTGTGCAAGTTCAGATCTGTGTTAGGCCCAAAAATTCAGGGGTCAAAGCATGTCCAGGATTGACTTCAAGTTTTAATGTTTGAATAATGATTGACTTCAAGTTTGAATAATCTAGAAATTCCCAGTGGTGTGGGAATTGGATCTCTGTGCAGTTCTGGAAGCTTGAGGTGTGGTCTGCCTCTGTTTATAAAGTGACTTTGTATGTGTCCATATGTTTATATAAATCATGTGCATGTTTACAGGTAGGTGTTTATGTGCTTACAGCATGTTTGGCGGCACGTGGTGTTGGCATTCTGCCTACCGTTATCTGAGATCTTAAAATGCAATTTGGAGTAGTGAAAAACAAGTGAGGTGTCATCCAAAAAGCGTGAGAGACGGTTTTCTTAGCTTTTCAAAAGGAAAATGGAGCTTGCAAGTTTCTGAAATACATTGATTGACTGTTTCAAGTAAGAAATAATCTATAGATCTATTTTTGTTTTAATCTTCTCCTTGGTATCATTTACACTGGACTGCTAGATGCTTCTTTGATAGAGGCATTGTCTTTGCCCTGTGTATCATACCACGTGTACTGAAGTTGATTGAAACAGTCATGCCAGAGGTGGATTTCTAGGTGTATCACAGTGCAGGGTATGGTCCTTCTGCTGGATGTGGATTTCTAGGTGTATAACAGTGCAGGGTATGGTCCTCCTGCTGGATGTGGATTTCTAGGTGTATAACAGTGCAGGGTATGGTCCTCCTGCTAGATGCAAAGCAGGTTGCCTTAGGAGAGAAGGGTTTGTCACACCTCTCCCTAATGCTCAGCTAAGTTACAATTTGACATGTAACCTCTGATTTCATCAGATCATGGAAGGATTCCCTCCTTCATTGACTCTCTGAGTCTGCTGAAAGTTTCTGTGCTTTTTGTGAAAGGCAGTTTAGTGAGGTATGTTTGTGAGAGCGCAGATGCAAGAATGCAAAGCAGAGTTTAAGCCAGCAAGGGGGAAGTGGAGAGGAGCCCACGTGTCAGGGTAGATCTGATGACCTGATCTCAGAAGCCATTTAAGCAAACCCTTTAAGAAGGGATTTCTTGCTTTGTTTGCAGTTTCATGGGCTGCTTCAAAGCTTGAGAAGGATTGTTATGAAGTGTCTTCTGTTCCTCATCTGCCTGTAAGGGGAGAACATTTGCCTTCTTAAAATGGATACTTAGAATTAAGTTTAAACCAGGAGAACGAGTTGTTCTCTGATCAGTTCCTTTGTACATAGCTTTGTGTATATAGGACATATCTTTTAATTTCTCTGGACTCCTTTCGCTGGAATTCTGTCAAAATGTCAATCCCATGCAAAAGAGTTGTGTGAGACCTGATTTTTACTTGTGGGCAATATATGCGATAGAAGGTTAAAATATATGTTATTATTAAATGCAGTTCAAATGAAGAGGCAACAAGCAAAGTAGCTTACCAAAATTAAGACAACGCAGGGTTTGGGGGTAACTGATAAAGATGTGCTAAGTCAAAGCCTGCCGCAGTATCATGTCAGTTCTGCTGAGGTGGGTGTTTTGCAGGGTATCTATTTGAATAGATCAAAATATCCTCCAGTAAACATTAGTGGGAAGCTGCGAATAACATACCAGTGGGTGTATGATCTTGTCGCTAGTGATGCACAGAGCCTGTCTTTCCAGCATCGTTCAAGTAGAGGCAAAGGGGAATATTGGATTAGAAAGTCTGAACATCTCAACATTGCTTTAACTCTCAAGGCCAGAAGCAGCACTCAGCTCTTCAAATGCAATGTGGTATTTTCCAATTTAGACCTACTGAGCTAATTACAAGGACTGAACAGGAATCCAAACTTAGAGAATTAGTGATAATAGTCAGTGAACGTGCAGTCAAACAACAGTGTTACTGCTTGGTACAAGGATTACTTTTATTGGTCTTACTTAAAGTTATGGTTCATAAGAGTTTCTTGTATGCTTCTTTACTTTAAGAGTGTAATTTAATTTAAAATGTCAAGATTTGTGTAATAAACTGAGTTAGATCATTACAGATACAAACTATTATATTCCTGAGCCTAGTGCACTACTTGCTGTAAATCCAGCACAATGCATCTGCAACTGCCAGGGCCAAGAGGTCTGGAGGAACCATGCTTTTGATGTATCCATCTGAACTTTGCTAGACTGAGGAAACTGGATTTTGAAGACCCCAAAGCCAAATGGGGTTGGTCAAATTGATGGCCTGTTCTCCAGCTGTATCTATTTGCATCTACTCTTTGACCAGCAGATGCTAATAGGAAGATGTGCTCTCTAAATAAGCTTGTGTAAAAGCGCCCAGATTCTTTGCTCTGCCGGACTGTGGCAGTACAGAGGATGTTAAATGAAACAGGGATGTTTGTAAGTTTTGAATTGAACATGTGAGACCACAGCTTCCTCCTGTTCTCTGGGTACTTCGTCCACTTGCTGAAGCTTCCCTTCTGTTTTTCCTTGGCTCTCAAGGAGAATATACGGGATTTCTATCCTATCTTTGCCTGGAACTGTGATCTGACACTCCAAAGAGAATTTATGAATGCTTGCATTGTGTTACACACCAGGGAGGTTGGGGAGATGTGAAGCAAACCATAGGTGAAGTGGCGTTGGTGTAATCCCTGTGAGTTCAGGTGCTTACAGTCCTGACTGTGACTACCAGGGCAGACGGAGCCTTGCCTGGGGAACAAAATTTCTTCAACAAATGCATTTTTACAGGGGTGCTCAACTGTATTTTGGACAAATCTGGCCTCTGATCCATTGGTTTTTTAATTTATGTGAGACAATAAGCTGGTTTTCATGTATTGTTTCATTCTGCCTCTTGTCTTTGTTTAAAATTAGTGCTTGGCCAGTTTGCTGAGACCCCATGCAAAGGTGTAAATCCTGGGGTTTTGAATGCCTGTGTGCTGGAAAACAGACATTCACAAGTTATTTAGCTGAGTGTACAGCTTTCAGTGTGTGTGGCTTTCCAGTTCAAGCTGATGACCTGAAAAGACAATCTCACAAATTATCGTTAGCTGAAGTCACTCAGTTTCTTCTGTCGTGTCCGCTGGTCATTGCAGAAAGAAGAAAACTAGTACATCATGTTTATGAGGGTCTTAACTAAACCCAGTGAAGAAATCTTTAGCAATAACCCATTTAAAATATATAAACTAAAAATAATCAATTTCTCCCTCCACTTCCAAACATAATAATACAACATAAAAACTTCTGAAATACTGTGTTGGTTTTTTTTGGTCTGTTACCTGCAGGTGAGGGTGGCTCTTATATAATAAGTTTTCTGTAATGAAGAAAATAATGGAAATTATGCTCTTTGCATGTACTTATTCATGCTTCTAAAATTAATTGCTTGAGTCTTAATGGAATTTGTAACTAAAAAGTAAAAAAAAAAAAAAAAGATGTAATGAAGTAACATCTGTAAACTTTAAATGGCATTCTTTTCTTTTCTGTGTGTTGTTAAATATTTCATGCAAAAATGTAGAAATGGATCGATATAAATGCCATCCAATTTATTGGGTTTCTGTATATGAATTTCCCTTCTGTTCCTCTGTAAATGCATGTACATAATTTATACATTGTATTATTCATATTTCATATCAATAGCAAGTATAATTGATGAGGAAGAAAAAACACAGCAAGTTAGTATATTTGGCTATCCTCTCACTTGTTTAAAAATGTCCTTGGAAGTGGAAGGATAATTAATGGTGTGCTGTCATTTAGTTTCATTTTTAAGGGTGGCATGTGGATAATATCTGGTAGGCTTGAAAAATGAAAGCTGCCATAGCTGCAGACTTTAAGTGCTAATGGTTAGGGCAGAGAGGTATGAATAGTTGCTAAACACAGTGCTGAGACATTAGGATGGACAGAGCTTTTCATTTCAGTATATTGTTAAGTGTTTTTGTTGGCTTTGCTGTTTCTTTTGGCTTACATTTAAAGGATGCAGACTACTCTGAGAGAAAGAATGAAGTGTCAAAAGTGGCTGGAGTTACTGAATTTGTAAGCCAGTGGGGGTGGCAAGTGGGCAAATGTAGTGTTAACTTAGAAGGAAGTAAATTTCATTTGTGCGTGTTATTTTGTTCAAAAAGGGTGAAATCCTGAGAGATACTAAGGATTAAGTGTTTTTTGATAAAATGTTCTTTTGTAGATTCAGCTTCAATTTGTCTTGGGTTTTCTTCTCTATATGCATAAGATTTGGCTCCGTCTTTGACAATTCTAGTTGTGCTCAAATTATTTATCAAAGTGCTTTGTAATGTCTGACTCAAATGCACATAACGTTTGCCTGAAAAATATGTTTTGGTAATGAAAGGCCTTGCTTGAGGTCTCTGCTATTAAATCTTTGCTGAGGGGCAGGGAGAGGCTATGAGTTTTTTGGCGAAGTTAATAAAATGTGTGGATTAGTGAAGTGCTGATTAGTGAGGTTCTATTGTAGACAGAAACATTCCTGCCTTAGCTGAAACCCAGATGGAAGGCTGCCTGCCTCAGATTGTGGAAAATGGTTTATGTTGCTCGTTTGCTGTAGTATGTTGCTGAGGTTGCAGCAAAGTGAATCTTACTAATGTCTTGAAGTGTAATTAACTCTGTTGTTCAGTGTAAATATTTGAATACTGCTCATTCAGTCTCTACAGAAGCCTGTTTAAAGCAATTTTTGCCAAGAGCTCAAAGGCCAGTAGGAATGTGTGTGCATTAATAAACTCCTCTTTGTCCTGGACTTGATCCAGAGCTTATAGAGGGCAAATGGGAAGATCTCATCCTATCTGATGTATTTACAGTAGAGCTCAGAGCGCTTGATCAAGGCTTCATTGTGCTGTCATTGTGCCTGGGGTTTAGTTTAGATATGAAACAGAGCGCAGGACGTGGACACAACAGGCAAAATGATCCAGGGTGCTGGAAGGGCTGAGGGAGAAAAAACAAATAGAGTTCATCAGAAAAATAGTGGGCTATTTTGTCCTCTCTGTTACACAGAAATGATGGCTTTTTAAAGTTCTAGAGCTTCCATTTTTATTCCTAAGCATCAGTTTAAATGCTTATAAGTAATGCTTGTCAAAAGAAAACTCTCAGGGAAATAGAGTTATATATTGTTGCAATCCTCATTTTTTGGGGGGTGAAACAATGTGCTTTCTGCCAAAAGTTTTGATTGCTTTTTAAGGAAGAAAAACCTTTTTTCTGAGATCTGAAATGTTTCTTCAGAAATAGAGTGTGCTTACTTTAGGAAATGTCAAATTGCTTCCGAGGCATTTCATGTTATGTTCTCGGGGACCGGGCTCCCTTTTATGCCTATTTTCATGCTGTCTCCCATTTCTGAAGAAACCGTCCCGCCTGCTTAAGAAAGTAAAACTGTGGCAGGGCAAGAATGCAGCCATTCAGTAGCAGATTGTCAGCTTTCATGGGCCTGGGCTACAACTCCGGTAAGATACACTGGCAGTGTTTCCCAATGAAAATATCTCTTCTGCCAAAGGGGATTGTTTTGTTTGTTGGCATTTTGAATTTTCATCAGAATGCTTTTCTGTTTATCTGTTTTTTCCTGTGAACTCTCTTCTAAGCAGCTCTCCTCAGCTTCTGCAGCAGTGAAGATGAGCAGGATTCTGTAGTAATTACACAATGGGGGAAACATTGTGTAAGTCCAGACAGTGCCGGGAACTGAGAATAAGATTTTCATTATATTTACGGCTTGCTCTAGTAATGTTCTTGGTAATTCAGTTTAGCCTATATTATTTTTTACCCCACTGTGAAATATGCTATAATAATGACACATCTCCCATGGGTGTTACCCATTTTATTATTTTCTGTGAAAGTACCTTGAGATCCTTGGATCTTAAATCACTGATTATTCCCGTTAATGGTATTATCCAACTCAGTCTTCAGATCACTGATGCAGTTGCAGACCAAAGTAAGCAACATATTGGAGATGTTTGTGTGTAGCTTTGAAACTGCTTGTGAATTAACTTTTGGTTTTCTAAAGATGTGTGCTCTGTATCTGCAATGAAAATGAATACCAAGATCAAAGGGAGCCATTGGTCTGACGGTAACCCAGTAGCACAGCGTTGGACATCGCTCCTTGTCCTGAATTGGTAGCTTTCTCCAAGTAGAGATCCATAGAAAACAGTCCCCTTCAGCCTGGCTGCTGCAGCCTTTGTGAATGATGTATATCATGGAGATGTCATCTTTTCCTTTCTTCTTTGCCCCAACAGAGGTCAGAGGAGCCAAGGGTAGGAGAGGCAGGGGGAGCAGCAGTGCAGCTTTACTCCCTCTTCAGACTTCTCGGATGTTAGTGCTGCGTCTCCCTAGGATCTTGCTCAGCAGCTCTGACTGTCTGCAAGTGGGGAACGGCTGATGGTGATCCTTTCCTTATGGCTAAAAGATTCAACCCCTGAAAACCTTCGTGTTGGGGACATTTGGACAGTACCTATATGGAAATGCCCTATTTGAAACAGACTTTTTTTTAAAAAAAGAAGCAGAAATGGAGAAAGTGGATGGGGGAGAGTTGTTTGGGTTTTTTGTTATTTTGGAGGGATTAGCTTATATAAATAAAAGTTCACTCTGAAGAATGAAAGTCTAAAAAGACAAGTGAGACCAGAGGTGGGAAACAGTAGGTCTTACCCTGCTTTACAGATTGGCATCTAAGGCACACAGAAGTGGATACATTTGTCAGTGACACATGGAGTGGGGATAACTGCGTTCAATTCCAAGTCATTTATCCCAGGACATTAGTGTCTTTCTTCTCTAACTGTGATTAAAATAAATCTTACCTTTAAACAGTCTTTTTCCTCTCTAATAGAGGGTTAAGGGGAGAGAGGAGGTAAAGTAAGTGTGTTAGAGAAAATTTGTATTAGCTATAGGGATGGAATCCTGAGCTGTTCTGTTCTGCATCAGATCATCATAGCAAAACAGCTCACTTGGTTGGAGGAAATAAAAAGTTATATGTATTTGAGTAGTTACCATATGATGTCCATTGGGGTCTTTGTGAAAGGAGAGTCCGAGTGAGTACACCAATCCTTGTGGAAAATCCCAGGATTAGGCTGATCTCCTGTCCCGGTTCGGGGACACTGTGCCAGTGCCTCTTCTGATGTGTGCATGGCTGAAGACAGGAGGATGCATCTCTTCAGCTTGCATATACAGTATCTGTGGGTTTAAATCTTTGGGCAACTTGTCAAATAACTCCTGTTGACATAAACTATTGCTGTGTGTCAACAGCAAAGAGAATAGGAGAGATCATTTCACTGTTAGTACTTTGTGTCATGTCAAGAAAAATAGAAATTGCTCATCCCGTAAGGGAAAGAGATGGCAGAAAGAAGCAGCTTTAATGAGTGGTGGTTATTTGGAATTGTGCACCAGCAAACATGTCTTTCATCTTGTTCCAAGGTGTCACTGCATGCCAGGTACACAATGTGCTCTTGGGTTGCATAACGATACACACCAACTCATTAATGATTTATTTTTTGAAACTATGATTCTTCACTCATATCACCTCTGGTGTGAGATAACTTACTGCCAAAACTTTCAGGACAGATTTATTGAAGGCTCACGAACTGAGGCCTTAAACACACCTTTGGGGTGGTGCATGCGAGTCTTGGATTGCCTGGTCAGCCTTGCAGAGTCTCTAGGAAACTTACCAGTCAAAGCACTAAATCTAGGTTGCTCTCTACTGCTACTTTGGTAACAATGAGTTTCTACTGGAACGTGAAGACTTGCTAAGGTGGTTTGGTTTAAGTCCAGTATAGAAAGCTGAGCGCACCTTCTCATGGATATTGCCAGGTAGTGTCCTTAAACACTTTTTGGGTCATCATCTGACACAAACTTTTGAAGATTTGACCGTGGTGAGTTGGTGTCCTCAATGTCACTACCTGGTTTATGCTAGAGCCTAGGAACTGACAAGGACACAGTTCTGTCAGCTCTGTGGAAATGTAAATATTAAAGTGCAGACCTCTCCTAAACAGAAAAGACTCGTTTAGTCTAGGAGAAAAGGATGCTGTGTGCAAGCACAGTGAATGATGCAAGGGTGATTTAGTGGCATTATTTTGTTTTATAATTGTGCCTTGGGAAGAGAGCATCTAAGCAGAGCAATGGTCGAGGAGAGGAGGGAAGGATGACTGCAGCTCAGGCAGCGTGGGCAAGATGAAAAAATAGTCAAAGGGGCCAATCCACAGTGGAGAAAGAGCTGTAAATCCTGCCCTGATGGTATCAAAATCCACCCACTTAGCTCTTTGTCAGAGGCTTTTTATAGCATCTTTGGCAGAAGGGAAAGAACAAATTTTATGGGTGTTTTTTCTAACCCATTTGAGTTTCGGGGTGAGGCTGGCAGCACTGGCATGGGTGGAAGGTCCCAGCAGCACTGCTGCTTCATCTTCTGGGCCTCATTGAGTGTAGTAAAGTGGCTGCACTCTCCTCTTTTTATCTTGTGCCACTGAGTTGCTCAGAATACTTAAAAAATCTCTCTTCAAGATACTTTCCCTTCTCGATCTGTTCTGTGTTTCAGATTTGTTTGTGTAGAGGCTGTCAGAATATAGCATAATGGATCCTGGACACAGATCATGCTTTTTGGGGAACCTGTAGTGTAAATAGCCCTCTACAGAGGATCAATGCAAGTTACACTCAGCTGAGAATCTGGGTTGGAGCTAGTTCATTTGTTTTCTGTTATTAATTTTTCACTAGATGCAAAGCATTACAAATAACATTTTATAGGTCTGACGATGAAAGGTTGCTTTTCATATTAAGTTACATATTTCATAACTTTTTCAAGTTCATGCATAAATTCAGCATCAGACTGAAGATAACTGTTTTTTTTCTCATTGTAACTTTTTCAGGACAGTACGTGCAAAAGGAACGATTAATCCTTTCAGAGACACACTATGAAGAATTATCATGTGAGGTTCTTTTAAGGTTATACTGACTCCTGAGAATGCAACTTCTGTATTAAGAATAGGGATCTTTGTAGTAGGAGTTTTCTATAAGAGTGACTCATGAAGCTTTCTGGAGATGTTTATCATTGTACTAACTATGAGTCTTCACTGCATACTCTGCCTCTAATCTGTGCATCTTGACTCTTACTCTAATCTTTCTTTTCTACTCTTATCTCTATGTAACCTGCAAACGTTTGGAATTGATATACTCATACAATCTTTTGGGACAACCATTCCTGTGACTGAAACTTGGGGATTTATTCATTGCCATGAAAGGAGAAATAATAATAGACTTGTGCAAAGATTAGTGCAGTGGGAGGGGGATGGCAGTGCTGTTCAGAAAATTATTGCCACTTTCATCCCTTTGTTGCCTGATGTTGGGCAACATGGAGCCCAACATTACCTTAATCCATCAACAGCTGTAGGCTTGGAAACAGCGGCTCACTTTTTGACTATGGAAACTGTCCATCTTCTGCCCAGTCTGTCCATTTTCTCCTTCTTAAAATAGAATAGCAGAGAAGGCACTGGGGAGGATGTGCAGCTGCACAGGTGGGTCTGCGTTGCTGCACCACTTTGTGAAGAGTTCAGGGGAAAGCTATTTGGTATTGAGTGGTGCTTCTCTGTGTGCTAATAAGATAGAGTATTCAGGACTCTCAGTAACTTGCAATGGGATGTTGTTCTGAACTACGTGGAAGACTATCTGTACCACCCCAGCTAACAGGGTATAAAAGTCAATTTAAATTAAACATATTTTTAAGCTCCTTTGCTCAGCTAAATGATGGAAATTTTTATCGATGGCCTATTTTTATATAAAAAGGATCTGTCTTTTTGAATTTTCATCTCTTACAAAGTTGCAATTTTTTCTTTTCTCATGAAATTGCATTTTCTGAATCTGCATGAAAAATGGCAGAGAGGAGCTGCACACAGATCAGATTGTGCTGGCAAACTATTTTTTTTTTTTTTTTTGAATGACATTCTCTAGCCTACTTCTGCAAGGGTGTGAATCTTTTTTCAGTCATACTGGTCTGACAGCAGCTTCATCAGAGTTAAGTCTTAATCTGTGTTTTCAGCTGGTGAAAACTTGCTCCTTGCTTTGATTAAGGAAGTGTTGCCATTTTCTCTTTGACATGCACTTACCGTCAAGAAGAATGGGAAACCACTGATGTCTCTGCCCTGCAGTTAAGGCTTATTGTCATGCTCTGCTAAGACTCACCCATTCATAAGTGAGAAACTCGGGAAGCTGCGGAGTCTCATGTGCTTTTTTCTGAAGTTTTGCTTGTGCTTGAACCTGGTCCTGACTCACCCGTTGGTGCGTGTTGCTGACCTCTAAGCAAAGGGTAAGTCAGTTGAAACAGCTTCACATCACAGACTTGTCCTTCCTTACAGTGAGGTCTGTATTACCATATAATCTTAGCCATGGCCAGCTGAGATGATGCTGTTCTCAAATATAAGTATGGCCACAGAAGGATCTTAACCTAACCCCTGAGATGAAAGTTTTCATTCTGCACCTTCTACCCATAGTTTCCGTACCTGAAGAAGTGCTTTGGAGAGAGATTTCTGGGGAGTGCTTAGGATGATCAGGTAGCTGACATTCCTGTTTTCAAGCTGAGCCCTTCTTCACACAGTGCAAACAGATATTCTTCATCTTGTCAACGAGATGAAACATTAATTTCAGTTGACTTGTCAGCTTTAAAGAACTTCTGATGAAAATTATCCCTCTGTTCAGGCTAAACTCCAACTTCTTACTTCTCCCTATTTTTAAATTAATTTGCAGTTATAAGTGTGTATTGATGACCCTCACATCCTGTTGTAAACTGCTGTGAAACTCCCTTTCATAGGAGGCTGCAATTCAACCTTTTTCAGGTAGTGCATAGTTTTTATAAAATGCTTTGGGTTGGTGCAGCTGTGTAAACTAGGATTTTTGCCTCTGCATCTTTAACAGAGTTTCTTTATTTATTGCTAATTCTGAGCACATAACATAAATATACTATTGCTTTTAGTGAGATGTGGACTGTGGATTTCAGATTGACATAGGTTTCTCTCCTGGCTCCTCAAGGTCCTGTAGTTTTGTAAACAACTCAATTTCAGTCTGAACTTCTCTATAAAATGAAAATAAATGAAACCAGTTTCCCACCTGGTTTTGTTTATGATGTTTGTTGAAATTCCCAGGAGGTTGTACGTAGCTGGTCAGAAATACACTATCAGGTGGTCCAGTCTTGTCCATTAAGATCATTTTTTTTTTTCTCCTTTGCGGTGGTGGGGGGAAGGGGAAACTGATGAGAGAGGGAGAGAGATTTACTGCGGCTGTGAGGGAGGAGATTTACTTCTCTTCCATGGCAGCTCACATTTTCCTCTATGTTCTTCCAAGACTCTGTTCAAAGTTCTTCTATTTTGGACTAATCAAGATTTGGTAGCTAGAGCAAAGCTCGCCTATCATGTAAGATGCCAAATGCTTTCAAATTCATTGATCTCAGTGGAACGTGAGGGAGCTCGGCCATCAGCACTAGAATTTTGGTTCTTAAACATTTTCAGGCTTTAAAATGGGCTATTAATCTTGGCTCTGGCAAAGCATCCAAGGACGTCAGCAGTGTGTGATATGTCCCATAAAGTGCAACTTCTAGGAATCCTTTTTTTAATGTGTCCAGCGCTTCAAGGCTCATGTTCTGTTTGCGTTTAGTCTAACGTCGTCTCAGAATGTGTTATTTAGAGTGCATTTCAAGAAGGATTTTGTTACCATACAGCCAGTGTCTGGGCTAATGTGATTACCTTGAATCAAAATGCAGGTGGACTCTGAGATGTAGAGGAGTTCGTGTGTTTTTTATAGAGAATATTTGTTCTGAAATAAACAAACCTGTGTTTAGCAAAATCTTGTGCTTTATAGTTTATACCTTAATTTGATTTGTTTACATATAAAAACTTGCAATCCTTACCAGTCTATGTGAATTTTAAAAAGTACTTTCAGGTGAGAAAATGCCAGGGACCCAGTGTCCTTCATTTGGTCTTCTCTAGCAAACCTAACCAATGGCAGAGCATATGGATCCTGGGCAATACATTACCCTGTAATAGCAACGGGATGTGGCATGAAACGTGCACGGGGAGGTTGTTTTTCAAAGCAGCAGACTGCACTTTCAAACTCCTAAGGGTTTCAACAATGCAATAACAATGGGAATTATGCTTTTTAGTGTGCTGCCACGTTCCCAGTCCATGTGAAGCCAGTTTGGCTGTTGTTGTGATGCACTACTTTGTAAGAAGCGCAGTTGCTCTGCAATTACTTCTCTTCAGGCTTGTGCCAAGGATTAACCCATGGGTAAAGGCCAACGGGTCCTGGTCTGTTGCCCACTGAAGTCAGTAGGGAGACTTGCATCGACTTCAGCAGCTCCTGGATCAGAGCTGAGAATCCTGATCTGAATGCAGCTCTTAGCCTGCCCTGGGCTTTTTCAGCGTGACCTGGAGGAATATCACTTTCCTCTCACTTCACTTGACTCTGGGCAAAGCTGTTACTCTCTCTGTGCCTCACCAAGAAAGGAGGCTTAAAAAATCATTAGTATTTTGGAAGCACTTATTCTAGAGAGGGGGGCTGTACGAGCAGAGCAGTAAATCCTGCTCTATTGAAGCTGTCCAAATATTATTGCTTGTATTGAAAGAAAGCTCTTAAATGAAGGCTGGTATTCAGAAGCCAGTGCAACCCAAGAGTCATCACAACATCACTGGTCTTCTGCTAGAAATGTGGAGCTTGTCAGCTGACTTAAGTGTGCTTTCACACAAATGCAAGCGATGAACTTCAAGCTTTTAGTTTAACTATTTGTGTCTCTGGAGGAACAGTTATATTTCTGTTTTATGGGTGTTCTCATCCCTCTTTTTAAATGATGCTGCATTTTGTTCAAGGTAGGTCTAAAACAGAATAACCCCAGAAAGCATTTTTTTGGATTTAAAAACAGATGTCACAGCCTAGTCCCTGTAAAAGTCCCCTTACCGGTCATTCTGTCACAGAGGTGAGGTATCTCTATCGCAGAGATTGAGGTATATATATAAAATTGGGAGCAATTAAAGCTTTCGTTGGCTTGATTCAGAATCTATTAGAGATGTGCAGATTTTTTTTTTCATCAGCCAGTCTTTGGTTCTGTGTTTTTTTCAAGGTAGTGCTGTTCTATGGTAAGATCTTATTCACAATTAATGCAACATGGATTTTTATCTCAGCTGCAAATTCAAAGCAGAAATTAATAGAAAAATATGATAGGATGATGTGAATTTGCTACTACAAAATATTTGTATCTTTTTGTGTGAAGTCTATACATAGCCCTATATTTTCAATATAATGAAAGCAAAGTAGAAAGCCTTTTTGGCAAATTTTGGAATAATTTACTTGTAATCAGTTTGGCATTTCAGGCTTGGAGCAGCTGCATTTCTACCAGCTCTAGCGGTTAAACCTTTTAAAATTTATCTTTTTTTTTGTTGGTTTTTTTTTTTTTTCTACTTCAAAATAAATGTTAAATGCTTCAATCCTGTTCTGCTTGTAATGAATTGGACCTACCTGTAAGACAATATTTTGGAAAAGAGTTGTCAGTTTAGTGCAGATTCACATTAGCTTGCTTGTGATGTAGGGAAAGGAGAAAAGAACCTCCTTCTCTTTGAAATCCTCCAAACTTAGTCGTGTTTCATCTGTTCCCTGCTGCAAATCAGGGCTGCAAAGATCTCATGATCTTTGGACAGGGAGGGAAGGTCTTGTGAGCCCAGGTTAAATATTGGGGAGCATCACTCCACCAAATGAGACCATTGTGTGCCAGAAACTGTGTGTAGGTAAGTGCTTCAGCTCCTGCAACAGAATCAAAGGTTCCCAAAACACCCCTTGGTTTTGCCACTGAACCAGCTGGGTATACTCATGGGCATCCTAACTGAAATGCTCCAGTGCTCCATTTGAGCTTTTGCAACACCAAATCATTGTAGAAATCTGATCAAGATTTCTACAGAATTATTTTAAAAAAATATTTAAAAAAAATATTAAAAATCCAACCATCAAAAAAACAAGCCAACAAACTAACACTACCAATGAGCTGTCAAATGAGATAAATATTTGGTCAGCTGGATATACAGAGACCAATGTCTCACACATGTTTGCATTTCCAGGACAGGCTGCAGCAGGGAGCGCTGCATTTGGCCAGATGTTTGACCTGTGGTGTGTGCATGAAAACATTTGAGCAGATGAGTAAGTTATCATTTTGCACTGGGACCACTTAAACTTGAAATTTCCAATGACAAATTGAAGAATACTTCTTTTTAAGTTGCAGCATAGTAATGGGAGTTAGGATTTATAAGCCCTGCCAAATTCAATAAACTTGTGTTATAGCCTTTTAAAATTGTTATATCGAACGCTGCTTATAAAGAGCCATCTTCCTTCTATTGTTTCATAATTTATTCAGTGTTTTCTTAACTGGCCCATCAGCAGAACAGTAAAATTGCCACTGAGTAAACTTTGTTTAATGGTGACCAATTTTCGTCTATGTTACAATAATGTCTGTGGGAAGAAACAATTACCTTGTGATTTGCTGTCAAAGCGGTAAGTGCATTTTCTTTCCAGTTCATTTAGAAGGGACATCACTTTCAAGCTTTCCCTTGTTCTCTTTGTGGGGTTGTTTCCTCTTCTGCACATTTGGATGTTTTGCTATGCACACTGGAAAGTACTGGGTCAGTCCTGAATCCAGGATTCATAATTTTTTTTTGCTATCCTCTGTGTGGGGTCGATCTTCAGTGATGCATTATCAGTACAGCTCTGACTCATTGCCTGGATGTTTACTGAACCCCCCCAAAACAGAACAAACCTTCCACTGTTACTATTAATGCCATTTACTACTGGGTTTGCTGTGTGAACCAACATCAATTGTTGTTTGCTTCGTTACATTTCTATCTTTAATTGCAGCACAGAGACTGTCAAAGCTATGATCTGTATCCTTCCTGTCCAAAGTGTTAGGGATGGAAGCGTTCATGAGTTTTTGGCCATTGCATGTTGCAAGCTTTTATCATTGTTACTATATAGTGTAAGAAGGCAGTTAGAAATGTTCATGGTGGCCTGAAACTTCTCAAGTGCCTCACAATTCTTCCGTTTAGTGAGTGATGGTCAGTCCCTGGTATGTTTGCTAGGATGAGAGCATTCAGAGGGACTCTCAGATCACTACTGAACTCTGTAAAATCTCCTTTCCTCAAAGAGGAGAGGAGCACGTTTCCATGCCCAACAGCACATACAGAGACTATTTGTAGGGAAGATGATGAAGATTCAAACACATCAACACAAAATAGTTCTCAGAGTTATTTGAGGGAAGAGGGGGCCAGGGTTTTGGTCAGCACCCATGTGTGCCACCAAGCTGTGGGTGTCTGTAAGCAACATAGAGCCTCTTGATGGTCTAATCCAAGATGTAGTTCCTGTACCATTTGTAGTGCTTTCATCCTCAGAAATGGCTCCCAATCTCAATGCCCCTATTGTGCACTGAAAGGATGAAAATCTAAATTGACCCCAGGGATTCAAGGTGTTTCCAATCTGAAGACTGGGCTGCTAAACAACCCTAGGTTATGAATAGCCTAAAATCTTTCCTTCAGGCTCTACAAGAAGGGTCGAGGCATAATCAGAGTAGTTGGCTTCATGTATCACATTACTCTTCTTGGATGCCAGAATTCTGTTACAGAAAGCATATTTGGAATTCATAAATTGTTCTGTGCTCTTCTCCAGCATGCTGGCCATTAAACACTGCAGGGATTAAACAGCTACCATTATGTAGGCAGCATCATGTTTATAACAAATTGCTTCCTTATAGCCCACCTGCTGCTTTCAGTAATTTGAAAGCACTGTAAGTTAGGTCTTGAAAGTTGTATTTTGGAAGATGACGGGGGTTTAAATAAAAGGTTTTAAATTACCAGGCCTCAAATAGCTACCTAGAGAGGCAGTGTCTAGCATCTGGACTGTTACTGAATTACTGTAAGTCTCTTAATCAGCAAAGGAGCCCCTAAACTGAATGGCTGGTGGGAGTGAAACCTGACACTAAATGGACAGCAATGTAAGAAAGCTTTGTGAGCAACTCCCAGAAGAGTTGGATGAATAAGTACATCTTCAGGGAAAGAAAACCAAAGTTGCCTTTTAGGATAAAACAGCACATTTCCTGCAATGTGTTTCCTCTTGTTTTTGTTTTTTGGTGGGTTTGTTTTCCTCATGTGGTTTTTGAATGCCTCCAGACCATTTTTTTTGGTGCTTTAAATTGATGTAACTCCTTTGGCTTCAATAGGGTTATGTTGATTTACTCCAGCTGAGTATCTGCTGTGTGAGTCTATTCTCATACTGCTGGAGTTAGCAAGTTCAAGCCCACATTTTGAGTACTTCAGGCATGCACAAGAAATTAATCATAGCAATGATGTGCACAAAGTATGTGTGAACAGGCGGTTCTCAAAATCCCTGCCTCTGCTATCTCCATTTAATCTTGAGACTGTCTCTTAGTCATTGGTGTAAGTCCACTGACTTCAATAGCTTTGCTCCAGCTTAACACCTGTCAGTAAAGAAGTAGTGTTAAATCTTGCCTGTAACGTTAAAAATCTCCTTTCTCCATGTAAAGCATCGTATCCCCAAGGCTTCTAGTTTTGGAATTATTATCCCACTCCATTTAATGTAGTAATGAGTGATGAACTGTATAGCTCCCACCCAACACCTACTGAAGAATGTTTCACAGTGACTCTGTGGATTGGATAAGCTCAGATTTCTTCAGGAGTGGTTTAGCATTGCCTATTGCTAACTTCATGTGTGTGTGTTGTCCATTGGTTGAGACATAGTGGGCTTGGAGGGGAGGAGTCTTGCTTAAACATTTGTACTTTATTTTTATGATATACTGAACCATCACACTCACAGGGCAGAGAGCTGTATCTCACAGTTGATACAGGGGAGACAAGATCTGTCCCTCTTCACCTGAAGTCAGCAGTGACCACCTGAGAAGCATCAGGGACCTGAGGAGAACCTGGCTGGTGTGTGTTTCAGGGCTAGGATTATCAAATAGGTCCCAGAGCATTGTACCTCAGTGCAAACTGGTTCTTAATTTCCTCTACCCTACCTATTTCTCTTTAATATCCAGTGTAGTAGATCTTAGTTCTGATCTGCTTTTCCAAAACAGTGGCAGAGGTGTGATGTGAGCAGCTTTCCATTCATTCCCACTGAGCATAATGTAGGTGGTTTCTCTGTGGCATTCAGTGCTATCAGTGCTTTCCTAGTATAGAGTTTCTGTATTTCAGAAGGTGGTGGGGCAAAGACAACCTGTGGTCACTTGAATTTTGTGCATTCTTTTTCCCTCTCCTCAGTGCTCCATTCTTGAAGCTACTGAGCAAGAACATTCTCAGCCTGGAGACAGGCTCTCTGTCCACCCATGTCCTTGCTGAAGCATGCAGGATCAAAATTTTGACATACAGCACACCACCTTCTCAAACAGCTGTTCCCCTAATCCAAAGATCCATATCTTCTTGGATGATAAGCTCTAATATGGAATCAGTCATGAAAACACAACAGGAAAGAGACGGATGAAATCACTGTTACGTGGATGTGTTGAAGAAAGGCAAAGAGCCTTTGGCAGCACAGCAGGGACTTGAGAGGGAAGTGTGAGCAAAGGGAGGTCTCTTCCCACACCTGTCCTTGCATGACACAGGAGAGAGACCTTCAGGAAGTCTGGAGCTTTTTTCCTGTGCTGTATTTCACTCCATTTTTCTCTGTAGCAAAGCTTGGAAGGAGTTACCTCATTTAACAGCCCTGGCTTCAGGAGGTGCTAATTCCTGGCAGCTTCCTTTGACTTTTGAGTAGAAGAGAAATCTGTGTTCAGATGAAATGTGCAAGGAACCGTACAGCCTGGCAGGTGGAGAGTCCCAAAGAGAAAAACTGGAGCTGCCAAAGAAATGTTTGTCTCCTTTGAAATGCTCAACAATGGAATACTTGTTTCAGTTCTGATACCTGAGGTATTTTAAATTGACATGGCTTAATTTGAACCTTCCTGCCAGTATGCACATGTACATGTTTGCACAGATCAGCAATGCACACAGCTGCATGTTTACACACATAACTACTTTGGCCAGCTGTTTAGGGCACCACACTGCCAGCTATATTGATTTATTTAATTCTTCCATTGGCTGTTGAGTAATGCGTGGCAAATGCAGAGCTTGGACCTGCCTTATGAAAATAATATAAACCAATGTAACTGCCCTATAAAAAGGACATTCTTACCGTTTTGCTAGAGGAAGATTCATGGTGTTGTACTTGTTCACTGGTTTGCATGGTGGCTTTCATTTTATTTTCTTGTCTGAGTTGGAAGTGATGAACCTGATAATGCGAATAAACAAGTTAACATTTTTACTCCATATGAAGTAAAAGCCTTAAAATCTTTGCAAGTCAAAGGTGTTATTTGAAGTACAAGAAGCAGAAGTGTATGTATGGTTTGTAGTCAGGTTCTCTCCATTCCATCAATGACAGGAATAACATAAGCTGAAAACAGTGTGGTTATTGAGAACTGCATTTAGCCTATGATGTCTTTAAAATAGTAACATGTCCACCTATTGAGGAATTAAAATAGAAATACTTCAGCTACATTAGATTGTTATTTTGAAGATCTGTGTATGCAAGGACTGATTGTTCAATCTCTATGCGAAAAAAATCTCAGTAACTTAATTCCTAATATAGCAAAGTTAAATTACATTTTCTGCAATCCTTTTTATTGTGTGTCATCTTAATTGAGGAAGTTCTACACTTGCTGTTTCTTTTTACTGAAGCCCTTATTATGCTTAAGAAGAACCCTAATACCGTTGTGTAAATAGTCTTTTTGTCCTCTCCTGAGATTGGGTATTTACCCAATACTCCTGCCATCTCATTGCCACCTCCGTCATTTGTTCTTGGAATTTCCTCATCCTGGTTATGGTACTGTAGCTGCAGTTTATAGAGTTCAATTTAATTCTCTTTTGCAGATCTCTCCTAAGAACTGAGTTGGGTGTTTGTTCCTCCAGCTGTCTGACATCTATTTAAAAAGACAAGAGTTTGCTTCCTCTAACCAAAGCTGTTTGAAGCTGCGTAAGGGATATTTGGTACTGACGTTACAGCCTTAATATTATGTAAAAATGTGCTTGTGTCATATGTCTAACATGTGTGAGCAGCTCTGCCCTCCCGTGGATAGAAGGAGAACTCAGCTCCGTGTCCAGTCCCAGCACCGCTGATGCATCGAAACGTTTTCACTTGAGAGTCCGGTTTATGGAGAATCAGGAGAATCTGAATCCTGGTTTTCCCTGGTGTTACACATTTCTTCACTGTAGCACGAAACATGGTTTGCTAGAGAAGTTTTCTTTTTTGAATCTTGGTCCTATTTTTGTTCCCTTCATTTTTTTCATCCTTCCCCCTCTCTTCTGAGATAGGGACCTGCTCTCACCAAGTCAGTATTTCTTCCTGTGGAAGTTTCTTGGAGCCAGTGCCACACTCACTGGGACGCTTAACACTCGTTGCAACATGTGGATGTGTGTCACTATTTAGGTGCACTGAACTTGAAATGATATGTACTAGCCTATCAAAGCATACTTGTTTCTTGTCACAACATATTAATATGATTTATTTTCAGTTCTAATCAGCCACTTAATTAAGTAATTTTAAGCTGTCTCTGTCTGCCCTTGCTTTTCCTGTGATTAGTAATATTTTCTATTTATTTCTTTACTTCCCTCTCATCCTTTACAACTTCTTGGGAGGCGCCAACGAAATTATGAATAACTTTTATTTCTCTGGGAGGACAACCATGATTAAAAATAGTGTTAGATGATGTTCTGGCCCAGGTGAGCAGCGCCATCCAGCTATACTGGTGCTGCTGCCAGCGTCCGGAGGGTGAGGAGAGGAGGGGAGGATTCATTGAGGAGGGGTGTACAGTTTTTTCCGTCATCCTGCCAAGCTTCCTCCAAAAGAGGCAAGATTGCTGACATGAGCAAAAGCTTGACCTGCAGGCAGCAGTGCCAAGTAATGCCGGCAATGTGTTTTACACAAGGGTGTGCTAACCTCGGCATTTTTCCCGAGCTAGATCATTCCCACAAAAAGAACCCTCTCTCCTCTCAAACATAGACCGCAGTAGAGAGCTTGGTTTGCAAACTCTGATTTGAGCAAACACGCCCAGCAGAAGACAAAATGGAATTGCAGTTTTGCAACTTTAAAATGCGTCCGTTTCCTTTCAAGCTACATAAATCAAAAATGGTAGACTCTTCCTGCTCAGAAGTGCTCAAGTCACATGTGCATGTAATAAATTCTGCATGGCAGGAAGAACGCGCTGTGTCAGTGTGTCATTAGATTTGATAATTCACAGATCAGACTCAACAAAAATATTTATTGCCTGGATTTATTTGTCATGAAATTGCCTTAAAATATGGGTGGAAAAAATATCAAGGCAAAAAAAAAAAAAAAAAGGAAAATGCATTATTGGATTAACAGAATAGAAAGGCTTTTAGAATTGGTATTTTATAACCTTTATTTATGTAGGTAGATTCAGTTTCTTTTAAATGAATTTTTATAAAAAATCAATGAACTATATACCTTAACCCAGAAGGATGCTCTCAGGAATTCCTTCTTGTGGCAGTGGAAATGAATGACTTGGAGGAGGTGGTTGTAAGAATTTGAAATGTCCTGTCTCATTATGCTGTTGGCTTTTTGTGAGGCTGTATCAAAGTACAGATTTTAACAGTGAATATATTTTTGAATTTGATAATATTTAGTAATTTTAAAAAAGAATATGAATAAAAAGATGCTGCAATAATGAGGATAGAAATTGAGATTGTCATAAATCTTAATCATAAGAATTCTTATGGTAGTCGTATTGTTATTTATATTTAATTTAGAAAGTAGAAGCAACTGCCAAAACCTTATTCAAAAAGACAATTTATTTTCAATCTTAAATTCAGGTCATAAGGTGAGACATAGCCGAGATGCTCTATACTGCAAATGAGGCAGCGCTATTAATTTGATCATTTGAATATATATAAAAATGTATGTACGGCTCAGGTAATAATAACAGTACTCTTTTATCTCCAAGGCGCTTCTCTCAAGAACACTTTCTGTATATTATGAAGTGCCTGTGTGAAGCTGGAGCTTAACCCCTTTCTAAATACAAGCCTTATGCCAAGTACCACCTTGGCACAGAGAACCTGGGTTTGGTTTCTGATCCTGTGGCACAGCTCTTTGTGACTGTTGGTGAGTCACTTCATCTTTCTGTGCCTCACAATTGGAACACGGGGTAAAGGTATTTCATTTTATAACTGTGTGGTGAGAAACAGCTAAGAAACTGGAGAGACAGAGGTGCAGTGATGAGTAATTTAAAATATTTTGGCAGAGTGGTGAGCTTTTCTTGAGACTCATTCTTCAGACCACTTTTAGTAAACCACAGCAGTATTGTGCTGGTGGATATCAGTATATATGCTGACTCAGCATCCTGAATGGAGAAGTTTGTTTTTTTAGGGTTTGGTTGTTCTGGAGTTGGTTTTTTTGGGGGGGTGAGGGTGGTGTAGATTCAGTGCTCAAACAAACAAGTGAAAACATCTGCTGGGATTCAACTTCTGACCATGCTTTTTTCTACCAAAAGAAACAAATCCCTAAAATGCTTCATTTTAGCAAAGTCTTTTTTTTTTGTTATTATTTATTTATGCCTATGTCAGTATCACACAGATCAAGAAAAGCATCTGACAGCCTGCAGCAGGTTCGCTCTGGAATACCTCGAAGCACCCTGCCATGCCAAGGAGATTCACAAACACCCTCCAGGCTTCCTATCAAGATGCAGCACATGGAGTTCTACAACCAGAGGCTGGAGCAATCAGGTGAGGTGACCTCCTGCCAGCCTGGCGGGAGAAAATGTACCTCGCTACATTTTTAAGCATGTAATTTCTAAGCAAAATGTTGTCATTTTGCTTTTGAACTTTAAAAAACAAGTTTTGCTCACTGAATTTTTAGGTGTTCATCAAGTATTTTGCAATTGTTGATTTTTTTATCTACTTTCTGATCTAGATGTTAGAAGGCACAGGTGCCTCAGTGGAGGGAACAGGCTCATGTTAGCAGAAAAGCAGAGGGTGTAGTAAGTGTACACAATGGGAAAATTCATCCAAATCAAAGGCAGAAAGCGATTCTTCCACAGATGATTGGATGGCACCTGAAGTGGGTGATGGGTGCACTCCCCACCCTAGTTTGGCCTTACTGGAAAATGGCAGATTACAAAAACCAGAGCCCTGAAAATTGCCTGCTCTTGTCGTCTCCTTTCCTCTCTCCCTCTTGGCATCCTCTCTGAGTTATTTTTTCTGGTGGCTTCTTTTCTGTTTGCAACTAAGTGTAATGTGCTGAGTAGTATACTATATCAAGCTCTCCTTTCCTCTTTATTATTAATTTAATTGAATCGTAAGTCAATTTCATGAGAAACTGGATAGGTATGAAATACTAATCTTGCTACTTTTTGGGGTTTTTTTACATGATGCTGCTGCATTAAATGATTGTGTAAAATCCTACAGTATCAGTGGAATGGTTAGTACAAACTTACCATTTTTAAATGAGCACACTAAATACTAGATTAACATATGGGGAAGGGGTAGAAATCTGCATTTGTAAGGAACAAATAAGTCTACAGGAAGGTTTGCTTCTCAGTTATGGGTGCTCGCAGGACCCTAAAATCCCAGAGGCCTCACAGGAGACAGAGGTGACACTTCAAATGGACCCCATTGAAGAAGACTTGACAAAAGCCATCTCTCCAGTACAGCAGCGCAGAGGTGCGTGGTGTCAGCTGTGTTCATCTCTGCTCTGCTTCCTTGGGGAGCCACAGGGCAGCACCAGGCTGGCAGGAGGTCACCTCACCTGATTGCTCCAGCCTCTGGTTGTAGAACTCCATGTGCTGCATCTTGATAGGAAGCCTGGAGGGTGTTCCTGAATCTCCTTGGCATGGCAGGATGCTTTGAGGTATTCCAGAGCGAACCTGCTGCAGGCTGTCAGATGCTTTTCTTGATCTGTGTGATAGTGACAATGATCTTCTATTCAGTTACATCTCTTAGGGTAAATCTGATGAATAACTATGATCTTATTTCCTCTTCAACCTTTTCCTTTGTTCTGTTCAGGATGGAAACACAGACAACCCAGAGACTGCTAAAAGGCACAACTTGCCTTAGGCACTTTTGCTGGTATTTTTTCCTGTCAAACCCTTTTCTTACTGTTCTGGAGGCTTTTCCTAGACACCTCTCTGTCACAAGGGTTTAACTGTGTTGCTCATGCCAGGCTTTTAGCATTTAAACATCTAGTATTTAAATTAAGGGTCTTATTACTCTGTCCACTTCTCTCTCCATTTTCCACTATTTTGTTTGCAATAGCAGTGAACTATTCCAGCAGAAGCGCTGAGCCAAATTCCTTCCTGATATAAAACAGTTGGGGAACTTTATAATGGCAACGATCTGGATCATTTGATCTTACCTGTCTGTATAGAAACCACAGAATTTTTTAAAAGTGAATTGGGAAATGAGGCCCAGGAGAAGCTGATGAGTTGCTAAGGTCACACACAAAGCTGGTGGTATAGCAAGGAATAAAATTCATACATATGTTTGTCCTCCCCAGCCTCCTGCAGTACTTACAAGATGATAATTGAACTCTGTAGTTGCTTCAGCTAAGGAAAGTCTCAAAAACCTGTCTGGGTAGAGAAGCGCCTCAGGACTGCAGCAGAGATTGTTTTCCCCTTTTTATGCAGACTCAAGAAGTGAAGGGCTTGATCTGTGCTTTCTTACTTCAGATTTTATTCCTGAACTCAGGTGGCTGATCAGTAGCAAGACCAAAAGCAGAACTCAGGGGCTTGCTGACATGGTGTGAAGGAGCAGAGCGTGTCATTTCTCATCAGCCTGGCTGCAGATCTGTAGAGGAACAGCAGGGTGTGTGGGGCTTCCCTGTATTTCATGTATATCATGGTATTTCAGCCTTGGCGATCAATGACCTTGTTAGTGCAAGTGCCATTTCCTGGAGAAGCCCTCCAGAGCATCACAGGGATACAGGAGAACAAGGCTGCCAACTTAAAACTTGAAGTTGGAATGTTAGCACATCTATTCTGCATCCTTTCCTACTGAATTGTGGGTGGCTCAGGTGCTTCTCCTGTGTGTCTCATTCCTCTAAAGTCAGTCCCCGTGTTGTTTTTCGGAAAGCATTGCAGAATGTAGTCTACAAATACAAATTACTTGCTTTTCTTGTTTGCCGGTTTTTATCCCTCCCCCCTTCTTCCATTCCTGTTCAGCCATTTACCAAGTATTATTCATTAGAAACTTGAGCATCTCCATCCTGAGGAGGAGGGAAAAAAAAAAAACCAAAGAAAAAGCTTCCTGTGAGCCAAAATTTACTCATCCTATCCTGTTTTTCTGCCTTCTAAGAAAAATGTATATGGTCTAATCATAATTCCCAAATGACCCATAAGCTGGGTCTAGCTGTGGTAATCAGAACCTCATACTGGAGGCTGGCTGTCAGAGATGGTTGTTAGAACAATTGATGCAGCAGACATCTGTCTCAGCTGAACTCTGCTTGTACCTTTTGGAAGAAAGTGAGCATTCATTTGTATACATAACATGGGAACAGGAGAGAATCCACAAATCCGTTGCCATTTTTCTTTAACGAGCTATCATGATATTTCATTAAAATAACATGCATACTTTGAACAGACACATCTCTGCAGAAGGTGCTGCTTTAGTAGCTGGAGGAAAAATCGCTTTATTGCTCAGGATGCAGTACCTCTGCAATTCACTGCTCTGTGGCCGAGTGGCATATGGGGATAAATTAGTGAGGGACAGAAAGGTAATTTTTGCTTGTATAATTAGGGCTGTTTAAAATTTAAATATATATATAAAAATGTCCCCTCATCTTTCAGGGAGATATTTTTGTGATGCTTTTGGAAACAATTCATACTTCTGACTCTTCCACAAAAATTACACTTCTGGCACTACAGAATTTCCAACAAATATCAAGCTCTTGAGCCAAACACGCAGAGGCCATCATGAGGTTGAAAAGCACACAAGCAAACAATTGTTAAAATTTGCTGATGCTGCTGGCATTGCCAAGGGGGCATCTTGTTGTTCTTTGCTCATATGATTTAAAGTAATGAGAAAATTCAGGATGAGACAAATTAGGAAGCAGATCGTATGAAAGGGCTGAGCTTCCCCACTGCTGCTGAGCAGCCTTCAGACATGTACACAATGGGGCCTGTTGCTGGATGGGCAAATGTATTCTAAATACTTGATACAAGTATTAAGGGTATATAAGGAGCTGAGAGGGGAAAGGAAAAAAAGATAATTTTGAAAAAATTGAGTCCCACCATTTTATTTATGATTTAAATATTACAGTTCCAATCGTATAATCACAAATCATCTCTTTTTCTCAATAAATTATCATTACACTCAGCTCACTCATATGACAATGAATTGGAAAGTGCATCATCTTGTGCAGCTGGATAATTTTTACCCTCCTCCAAATATATTACACTTCTTAAACTAGGTTACTTCTTGCGAACACTGTGTGTATCAATATAAAATGAATCACACTCACACATTTTTCTCAGACCTTTATTTAACACCTCCTTTGCTCAGCTTTTGAAATACAAGAATATATCTTTGCCTATTCTTAGTGGAAAGTCTGGTATACAAAGAGTCCTTTGTGCCAACAAATAGTTCAATCATCTGTCTAATGGCCTCCAGTATATCAGAAAATCAAGTGCACAAAGCATCAGATTTCATTTTTTTTTGAAGACAATTGAACTCTCTTCTGTAATAAAAACAGTAGGATGAAAAAACACTGGTAGAAGCAAGTTTTGCTGGTTCCACTTGTAAGTGGAGGTATATCAAAGTACCACTGCTCCTGTAATGTGGATGAATGACCTGTTACAAATATTCATGTATGAATCCAGCACTGCCGTGGACTCAACGGTGACCAACTGTAGCGGCCACCACAAGTTTTGGGAACTGGAATGTGTTGGGTGCCCTTGGGCCTTGATGTAACATCTCATAGTGGGTGGAGTTGATGGGACCTCATGGGAAGGTGGAGATATTCAAGGGGCAGGTCTGGAGGCTGGAGGGGCTGCTGTGATTTTGAAGGTGGGAGTTCGGCTTCTCAGGTGCTTGGAGGGAGCAGAAGGCTGTGTACTTCTTACTGTCTAAACCACCTGTGATGTGACGTGTGTGTTGGCATGAAAGTGTTGATTGATTTTTGGCACGAATTGATTTTTTTCAGTAGTAAAGTAATAGTATTCTCTTCTTGGAGCTGGTTCCCATAATACAAATGTAATACTATTCTCCAGCATTTAATTATTGCAGCGTCCTGCTGTCACAGCCTGGGTGAGCAGAGTTACTGCGCTCTCCCTCGTCTTTGTTGCCAGGGTGCCTGAGCACATCAAACCCAAGAACATCCAGCGTATGTCTGCAGCACTGGGCAGTGCTTTTTATCCATGTTTTAACCTGGGAGGAAGTAGGGCAAGGACATTCTGTGAAATTTTCCGGGCCACTTACAACTGGTCTGTGGCACACTCAGGAGCTGGGCCGGAGTCTGATCTTGGTATCTGAGCCTTAACATGGACATTTATCCCACAGACTGGGCTACCCTGTGCATGCTGCCCATGGAGCTGAACTGATTTCCTCACAAAGCTGTCTTGAATTTGTTTCAGGGACTTCACTGCTTTTTCTTTAAATCCGGGGCTGCTTAGGTCCTACTGAGATGTTCTGTGTACTTGAAAATATATTGAATCTGAAGTTGCATGCGTGGCTTACATACCTTTTTGACTTCTTTTACTTGTTTTTGTTCTCAATGTTGTATATTTCCAGCCTGATTGATTTCAGTCTTCTGTTCCTTTCATAACATGCATAGTGTGAGTATTGGGCAGAGCAGCCTGCAGCCTGAGTAGTTCAAGCTTCAGTCTGGCTTCCTTTTTTTTCCCCCTTTTAAACCATGGAACTGGAGACCGGTAGCCATGGTAACTCCTTTATCTATTGAGAAATAAATACTAAAAATTGCTTTTTTTACTATTTATATATAAAAATGCAGAAGCAAATAAAACCTGCAGTATATGACTCACTTCATATTTTAATGTCTCCACTACTTCTGTTAAATGTGGAACCAAATCATCTAAGAAAATTAAAACAAACTCTGCTCCTTTTCAAGGGATTCCACTGGCAATGTGCAGAGGAGGGCTTTGGCTGTATCCACTCCTGGTGGTGTATGTACCCCAAAGAGGCAAAAGCAACTCCCCAGAGAGCCTCAGCTGGGCTGGATGTGAGTGACAGAGGCACTCCAGAAGGAGCCACATCTGGCAGAAGGCTTTGAACTTAGTTGGGTTTTATGTATTAATTAATCAGACTGTATCCCACGAAAGGGCCTGTGTTTTCCATACCTTTGTATTAGGTCTTTGTTTTAGAATAGTCTGAGAAATATACCTGCTCTCAGTTAATTTAGTGTAAACTTTTTCGAGCTGGAATTGCTACAGGTCTAGAAATCTTTGTTTAATTACTGCACCTTGTTATCTTGAGACTAGTCCATAATTCAGTGATTCCTCATAACACAAATCAATGTTTTCATTTCAATTCCCACATGAAAGAACCTGAACATTACTTCAACATTCATTATATGTGATATATGGCTGCATAAATACCTCTAATTGTTACTGCCTGCGTGCCACATTGATGTATTTTAAAGACAATGTGCCATCAGTTCCTCATATTGCCACATACTCTGAAGACCACTGGGATCAGACACTGGGAAAGTGACTCAGACAGTCTCAAGGAATATCTCATCTAATATCTTCATTTATTTTCCAATAACTGGGCTCCAGCTGTTGTTAAACTTGTCTGCCTTCTGTAAATGATGCTCTTTCTAGTGCATCTTTCAGGCTAATTTAATCTTCCTTTCTCCACCTACCTAGCTGGGGTGATAGAAGGCTGGGAAAAGACACACAAGTTTTTGGCTACTACCGCATTTGTCTGTGCCTCACTATTTGATGAGTTAATTCATTAATATCAGCTTCCATGAGAAAAAATGGAAAGCAGAGGTTTTCAGTGATGACATTTGAATGGCTGGAGTTGGCAATACTGTGTTTTAAACTTGGATTAATATGCTGTTTCATGTTTACATGTGTGATTTTGTTTCTCTTCTTGGACTGAACATAACTCTTAGGATTTCAGTGAAAATGCTTTTGCATGTGAACTCTTTGAGTATATGCCAACATATGATTAAAATGCTCTTGTTTACAACATTCCTACACACAACCTTATTAGCTAGAACAGTCCCATAGAGGAAACACAAAAAGAACCATGTGGTCACAGAATGAAGAAAATTATTTTTAAATGTTTCTATTCACAGAAATATTTGTTTAGGAGTAGCACTATTTCAGTCTCACTTCTTCTGTTTTCTGTACGTGACAATTTGTGCATTATTTTCCAATAAGGCTCTTCCACATGCTGTTCCATTGCTCACTGTTTCTCCTTCTATGTCTCTGATTCACTAATAAACTATTTCTGGTTGTTCTTTTCCTCTGCCTGAGTTTCAGCTCTTGATAAGTTGTTGCAGCTTTGCCCTCTCTCTGCAGTGTGCGTTAGTGAGCAGGGATTTGTGGCTTGATTTCTTTATTTCTCCTTTTTAATAGTTCACGTTGTTTTGAATAGCAGAGTAGCTCTGAAGCTTGCTCCATGGCCATCCCCATTCGACAGGCAATGCTCCAAATTAGGGACTCTGGCATCCAATTGTGACAATTTCTAGGCGTGATGTTGAAGGATAAATTAGGAGCATCTGTTACTCCAGAAACAGGCTGTCCATGTATAGTCTGAAGTGATTAGCCAAAGGGGGCTTAAGAACTTGTGGAATTGCCTGGGAACTGAAGCAAAAGGCTGACAGCAGAGTCCACGTATATAAGTGTGCATTTACAAACATGCATGCCTTTGCAGATATGTGAATGTAGTGAGTAAGGTAATTTACATTTTTTTTGGCCTATCATGTCTATAAAGTGTGAAGTGAGGCCCAGAAGAGTAACTGTTGGCTTTTATACTATTTTAGTAATTGTACTGTTTAAAAAAAAAAAAAAAAAAAAGATTTCTGTGTGAGAGCATTAAGGACTTTACAGTAAAGGTGGATTTGATTCTCAGAGCAGTGCTGAGAGACCTGTTTCACAGGCAGAGGCACAGTCTGGTTGAAGGGACATCTCCAGATGCTGCAGTTGTTTGGCAGCTTAGGAGCACAACCCGAGCACTGTCCCAGGGCCCAGGCACTCACTGTCCTGATGGCTCTGTCCATATGTGACCTTGGCCTCTGAAAAGCTGCACTTTGGCTCGAGGTGCCACTACTTTATTGGCACTTCTTCCTTCAGAAAGAGAGGAACTTGCATTTCTTTGCAGAGATTTCTTATGCGAACAAAAGCTCAGATGAGCTGCAGAAGGCTTAGCGTTGCTCACAGCAGTTGTGTGTTAGAAATTGTGCAGAGAGAGGAAAATTTGTTGTCACACTGTAGAAACTTCTTTAGCAGTTCTGGAAAAATCTTTCCTCTTCCTGAGCAGCATCTCAAGTCCGTTCTCCCAGGGCAGAAGTGCAAAGATGAAAATTCTTGTTTAAAGCTCACACATTTCTTATGAATACCTTGTCCCTGATATGTGCTGTTTCATGCCCTTATGTGGAATCTGCTTGTCACCGATGCTGACGGATGCAGGATAAAGTGCACTTTCCTTTGGCTGTGCCAAGTGGATATGCAGCAGCGTGCTCAGCTAGAAGAGCTAACAGCGGATTCTGTGCAGAGCCAGGATTGTCTGAAGGAGATCTTTCCTTTCTTAAAAGTACCTTTTCAAAGGGTGCACGTGCCTTGATGTGCCAGTTGAGACATGATACTGGCCAGGAATATGGAGTGAGGCGGACATGCTGAGCATGTTCCTCCTGTCTACGTGAGATTTTCAAATAGAGAATGATAGTTTAAATTTTCTCTGTTGTAAATTGAAGTATAAAGTTTTAGTTTCCTGATTCAGTGGGTCTGCACTTGTGTCTGATGACAGGGCCCACAGGTTTTAGCTTTAGCATCTAATCCTTGCTACTGAATACTGGGTGACTTTATATAGCAAATATGTTACAAGATCAGAGGTCAGTGGATGGGAATGAAGAGCCAGCAAAAAGGTTTGTCACATCTCAATACTTGCTGTAACAAGCCAAGTATTAAGAGCCAAATTTGAGTACTAGTTACGGATGATGTACCCTAGCACTCTGTTTTGAGAGTTACTGGTATTGAAGTATTTCCAGGGAGCAGACAGATGTGGGAATTAGGCCAGTAGATGCTGTGTTTTCATTTCTAGATTTAAATAATTAGTAGATGTTCATTTACTTCTGCAGTCTTCTGGTACTGGATGAACACATAGAGATGTTGCAGCAAATCACTACACTTGGGCTATTTCTTCCCTTTAAATAATAATTTTCCTGTTTGCCAGCAGCACTGCTGTTTACAGCCTGAAGATTGCAGACAGATGGGTTCATTCAGTGTGAATTTCCAGGCAGTATTCAATCTTTACCTTATTTTGAAGTGCCATGGGAAAAACAATTGCCATTTCTGTGTGCTGGTTTTCATGTATGCAATTGCAAATGCTGGGTGCCAAGAATGCGAAGGATCCAAACCTACAGCAACTAACTAGGTCACTCTTGAAATGTCACGTGTTTGGGCTTTTGCCTTTTTTCTTCTGTGAGACTGCAGAAAGTAAGGGCTGAGCAAGAGGTAGCAAAACAGAAGTTCATCTATATGTTCTCTCTTCAGTTCTTCCTCATTCCTCAGTCATGTCTAGAAAATTCAGCTGCCTGGATGCAGTCCTGAGTGACAAGTTCTAGCTATAGGCAATCCTGCTTCAGCAGGGGAGTTGAACTAGATGATCTCTACAGTCCCTTCCAACTCTAAAAATTCAGTGAAATGCAGTGAAATGGTAGACTCCAAGATGCGATTTGTCAAGCATGAGCTAACAAGAATCTTCCAATTACGAACCAGTTCTTTTTAATGAGCAGGTAATTAAAGTGGGAAGCAGTAAGAAAGGCTAGATTCTAAATCCTAATTAATCATGGACAGCATCTACAGGAGCACTAGTCAAATACTTTTGGCTTGCATTTTGTAGTTAGAGTTTCTAGGTTTCAGCTGCTAATGCTTCAACAAGCTTATGCAAAATGGCTAAGCTTTATGCTAGAGATACCTGCCTTTATGGTTTCTTGGAAGCTCTGACTCTACTTAGAAACAAGTATATATGCCTGCCTGCTTCCTTGGTCAGTCTTTCTGGCTGTGCAAAACTTGGGTGCTTTCATTGGCTGGCAGTTCCAGTGAGTTAATGGATGGAGGAGTCACTTGTGGAGGGCTCTGACAGAGGGCTCTGCCTATCCACTGCAGGCTATCACTTTCAGAACGCTCTCGGAGAAATTAAGGCACATCTAGGCCTGCCTTTACAACCATCACCTCATTGCAAATCCTTCTCTGTGAATGGTTTAGGCTAAAAGGCTCTGAAGGATGTGTGGTAGGAGTTTAAAAAGCAATAAGTTAACCTTACCGGCATGGAGTTGAGATCAGTGATTGAGGGATGTTGGGGTTGGTGTAGCAGAGAAGGTACTGCTTATCTACCACGTTCTGAAACTATGACAGGCAAAGAGATTCCAGGAGCCAAGTCATCACTATCTTAGGTAGCCTTGCCTTGGCATTAGGGGTGAAAACTGGTGGTGAGAGGCATTATTGTCATCATTGCAAGATGCTCAGTAATGGCATCTTCAGAGTTCATGTTCACAGTCATGACCTCCTGTTATATAGGCACAGCAGGTCTCCCTGTGGCTCTCCGACCGAGCAGAAGAACCTTGAAATCCTGCAATGAATGATAAGGTTGTGTGATGGGGACTCGGGCACTGCTCTTGGCTACTGCTTTGGAGAAAAAACAGATTTTTTGAAATGGATTTCAGCTTGGTTCATTCCAACCCAAATCAATCACATTTAATTATCTGCCCAGGGCACAGGGTATCCATCAAACTCTGATAAATTCAATGAACATGCAGATTGTATCATCTTTTGTCATCAGTACCGTCTGTTCTTGGCATTCATGCTACAGGGCTAGACTGTAGATGTGTTGATTAGCAGATAACGCTGATCAGTCATGAAAATTCATTTCCAAAATGATTCTGGATTTGGAATGAATATGGGTTTTTTCCACCTGAGGCAAAGGGAGCCTGAATTCTTGATTACACATAATTATTTATACTCATATTTAGGCCATTTCATATACCCCCAAGGTGGTATAGACTGGTATGAGTTTAAATAGGAGGTTAGATCTGAAGTGTTTAAGCATTTCACTCACTTGTTGGGTAGTTGGAGGAGGAGGCAGAATGGGAGGTGTCTGTCTTTGTAAATGTATAAGCTGATTTAGATGTCCTCCACTAGTCTATTTTCTCTTTGGACTTCTGACTTAATTGGAAATAGTCCAACTGGTTCTCTCAAGTTTTTCCTAGAAAGTGCAATTTTCAGTAGTCATGGTTAAGGAGCACGTTCTGAGGGGTTCCTGCTCTCCCCGTTTTGAAGTTAACCCTGCCTGTTATTTCCCAGAAGACAGATGTTGTCCTACACTTGAAACCCCAGTACATGAGACTGTCTTGTGTCTCAGCTTCTGTTGCTGGGAATATCTCCTTTGAGTACATTAGTTCAGTACGTCATGGGGAAGCACCTCTCTTTTTTCCAGTTATACTGTTATGTTGAAGGTAATAAGGCCTCTTGCACTATGGGCTTTCAAAAATCCTTGCAACATCAGTGACTTGGCATTTATAGGAAATTTTTGCAATGTTTAGGAATGTCAGACTGTAGCCTGTGCCAACATAGCTCAGCCAAAGTTGTCGCCTGGTGTTTCCACAACAAAATGGCCTGCTCAGAGTTCAGTGTCTGCCATCGTAATACCTTGGGACTACCAATGGCTCAGTGTTCCCTCAAGTCTCAGTTTTTCCATGTAAACCCAGACAGGCCTTGGTTTCCCTCTGTTAAAACCAGGTTGATACTGTGACTTTTTCTCCATTAATGAAATTTAAGCAAGAAGAATGTTTTAAACTACATCTTGAAAAAAACCAAACAAAATTCCCCAAGCAGTTGGCTTTTTACCTATTCCAAATTTGCAAGATTTTACATACCATGTCAGAGGTTGGTTTTTTTTTTTCTGATGCTTGTCTGGGAACCTCTCTTCCAGAAAATTCTGTTGAGATTTCTTAAATCTGTCTCTAGCTGTCATTCACACTGAACGGCCACAGGGGCCGGACTTCCCCTTCAGTCTGTAAGTGCATTTATTGTAGAGGCCAGTAAGTGTTTAAGGATGTATTGGCAACCTGGAAACATGCTGAGGTCCTGGACTGTAGTAAGCCCCACTACAGGTTGTCCCAGCTGCTATCTCTGTCACTCTCTCTTATGGTCACTCTCTCTTATGGTCAATCTCTGCCTAGATGAGTACATGATTCTCACAGCACTCAAGCTCCAATCCTGCATTTAAGTCTTTTGGGGAGCAGCCAGCAGTGAAACTTGTTTGGGCAGAGTGGAGGCAGAAGGATACATACTCTGTGGTACATATTGGCGATAAGGACCTATTCTTCAATATTCTTCTATCCTTTTTAACAGATTAGTGTTTATTTGATCTTCCCTTGGGTGTGTGTTGTCCTCTTTTAATTGCAGTTTTTTGAGTATTCATACTCCTTTGCTTAGCTCCTAAGTTTTGCTAATAAGTTCCTGATGTATGCCAAGATAATGAAGATGATAAATGAAGATGATAAATGAAATTGTTACACTCCCAGATTCTTGTTCTAACTTGCTGTCTTTAACTGGTTTCAAACTTGGATTCATTTCACTGTTACCTGCAACACAGCTGTTGTGTTTTAGCTACAGAAGCAGGAAAATGCGAATGTGCTTTGTTGCCTTTGGAGATTGTCCTGCAGGAATCCCACTGGAAAGTTAAAGACAGTGAGCAGGCTGGTGGCAATTGTCTGGCAATTCAGTCATGAGTTTTACTGGAACCAAACAGGGTGGTGACACAGGTACTAATAGCTCACTTTCACATTTGGCAAAAGGCATGTTCTTTCTGTGCCCAGACTAAAATTATCCCACATGCCATAAACAGGATTGGCAAAGATGGTGAAAGAGTACGTACTAGTACAGAGGGGTTCCAGGGGAATTAATAGAGCTCATGATCCCTGTTGTCCTGCTTGTTTTTCTAAGTACTTTTACTCTTCCTCCAAGACTAAAATACAGCAGTTAAGCCCATTAAAAACACTTTAAATTATAAACATTCACCATTTTTCACTTCCTTTGCAAACAGCACTAATCTGATAAGTGTGTTTCCTTTCCCAGGGCTGTGAATATTTCTTTGTAGAAGAAAGTTTGCTCTGATAAAAGCAGGTTTAGTAACATGTGAGTGTGCGATTCTTTTCCATCTGATAAGTATTTTGCTTCTCACTGATGTTTTCTTTTCGAAAGATCTTCTCTGTACAGGGAATTTCAGATGTGAAAAGAGTTCTTCATGATGCCTCATGGAGGCATTTGATATAATACCCACTACGTTCCTTGAAAAGCAATAAATAGTGTTGGGACATTGGTCAGCTAATTCTTTTGAGAAATACTAGGAAATACATCCAGTTTGCTTCAACTAGCTTTAATAAAAAGGTATGTCAGTGTAAAGCAGATTTATCTTTTTCTGTAAATACTGCCTGTGTTGGAGACAGCTGTATTTTCTTCTTGGGATTCTTATTCAGGAATGGTCTGAAGCAGGGTGTGATAGTAGAACCGGGAATCACCAGTTTCACTCCTGCATTTCCTTTCTGAGCTGTTATTTGCATTCTTTCATGCCTGTGTGGATCCTTCCTTGAGAAAAGCAAAAGACAGAGCGAGGAGGAAGGGGCACAGAGCAGCCAGTCCTGCCATGGGATTGTGGTATCCAACTGCAGATAACTCTGGCAGGTTGTTACCATAAGTAGCTGTAACCTGGAATAAGGTGTGCCTGTGCCCACCCCGGCTCGAGGCTTTGTGCAGCATGGAAACACTTGCTGAATCTTTTCTTTGCTGTCTTTGTCCCTTGGTTGATGCTTCTAGAAGAGTCCAAGTGCACTGGAAGTACAAATCTTAAAGCTTATGTCTCACTGTAAAGCTTGACATATTCCAGCCCCACACAAACTTTTCTTCTGTACTATTCAGTGACCCCACTTGTTATCTGTTTTGTAACAGACCTGCAAAAGAGTCCAGGCACTCACACTGAAGGAGATTTATGTTTCGTTCAAGCCTGTAGCTCCCAAAAGTGCAGAGCTTTGTTTGCCAGCAAGGATGTGTTGTGCTGCTGCCTGATGCAGAGCTGTTCTAGGGCCAAGCACACCCTTAGAAATACCTTGTGTACGAATGATAAAAATAAAAACATTATTAGTTTCTTAAAACAAGAGCAGTACTAACCTTTTCTAGAATGGTAGAGCTGAATGCTACTTTTATTTTTAACTCTGGCATGTTTGGAGTTTGTGATTGAAAATTAAATAACTTCATCGTGGTTTATGGGCACATTTTGCACATGTGCATCATCTTTCTACAGACAAATGAGCCTGTTATGATAAGGAAGAAGTTTAACAGCTACAGCCAAGACATCTTTCACAAAGTAACTCTGAAGAGAAGTACAAACTCATGACATTGAAAAACCTGTGTTCAGTTCCATGATAACATGGAACTTCTGGTTTCATAGAACTTCTGGTTCCATGATAACATGGAACACAGGTTTCTTCTGTGACTTTTGGCAACTCAATCTCTTGATGCCTCTCTTTAACATCTGTAAAATAGCTATGAAAGTTTTTTCTACCTTACAGCAATATTGTGGGGATCAATGCATCTAGAATGTAGTGCACCATGAAGTTGTGATTAGATGCTGCAGTAATTGGGCTCAGGCGGGTACTTAAGACTGCAGGAGCACAGAGGAGCTCCCCACGTGTGTGGTCTGAATTTTGCTATTGCATCTTGAGAGGGAGCAGGAATGTGGACTCTCTCCCATCTGTATGCAGTAGGTTGAACCTCTGTTTCTAGGACATATTATTTCTCAATTCCTGAGTCTGCACACTAAGTCTACATGTAACAGGGCATCCTCTTGCCTAATTGCAAAACTCTGCTAAGTCATCCTGCTGATTTTTCTTGCAACATCCTTTTCTTCTGTTTCATCTGGAAACTCACTGACACTCAATTCTAAGAATTGATCCCAGGGATTTGTGAACCATTTAGTTATGAAAATATTATCTATGCCTGTAAAACTACCCTGCAAGTCATTAGCTGGACCAAATATATTTAATGATGCTTCGTAGTACTGATGACATCACATCCTAGCCTAATTATGTGAATTTTTAAATTTTGATATTTTTTTTTCCTAGCTAACCTTGCTCTTTGTCAAAAATACGTTGCTTTTAGCTCACAGTATTACTGGTGAGTTTCCCCTGAAAAACTCCCACATAGGCAGGGAGGACAAAAGGAGAAAGCTGTGTTTTGAACAAGGTGGGGGTGGCTGTTTGGTGGCTCTCCATACAGCTCATGCTTGTTAAATGCTGTTTAAGAAAGGGATTCTGCTGAAAGCCTGTAAATCCAGGCATTCACAGGTGTTCAGGTGCCATATCTTCCCTCAAGGATTTAACCACAGACTGTTGATGGTCTCCTTAAATGCAAACTCTGATAGGTTAAATTTCAGCACTATCAGAGATTTCAACACATAAAGACATGTTCAATATTTATGAATTTTGCTTAAGAAATGAAAAAGCTTTTATGCTTCTTGGAGAAATGTAAAACTTGTTGCTTCTAGGCCAGATTATGTTCAGACTGGGGAAAGGGTCCCTGATTTTGAGCTGACAGAGGCATAAATGAAATATGAATCCAAAAGATACAAAATAAAATCTATTGGTTAATCCTGTCGTTTTAGGGCTGGATAGGATGGATCCATCTGGTGAGGTTAGTGACTTCCCAAATGCAGCTCCTACCTGCAGTAGAAGAAATGTGTCTCTAGCTCTCCTGTGTTTCAGCTAGGAAAGAGGATCAGTATGGAAGTAGAGGAGGAGCCACAGTAAACCTCATTTGGCAAATTTTGCTTAGAGCATGTCCTGAATCAATCCAAATGCTCCTGCATAAACCCACTAATTCCCTTCTCAGGCATATATCATCTTTTTATCTCTGAATCTAATGATAGATTTAACTTTCTTTCACAGTAACAGTTTAGGGATATAAGAGGCCAAGACCCCTTTTCAGAAGAGGCTCTTCAGGCCAGATTCAGCCAGTATGTACTCCCTGTGCCCAATGTTTGCTCTGTGTTGGATGTGACCTAGAGAGATGCCTTACAGCTAGGAATCATTAGGCATTGATTTTTGTCTGGGTCTTAGAAACATAATTTTTGTCAGCTTTCACTGAGGTGTGTGCTACTAAGAACTTTGGCTGCTCTTAGAAAAGGGACTCAAGTGAGTAATATATTTTCAGTGATGTACTAGCATTGTACCTGTTTGAACACATTCATGATGCTCAGGTTGACCATTACCCTGGTTGACTGACCATGGGCAAATGCTAAATGTATTTTTGTTAGTTTTGAGCATGAGTAGTCTCCAGTGTGTTATCTGCCTCTTACTGAAAATGCAACCAAATGAAGAAATGTGTTCTGTCCTGGTGCAAAGGCCAGGAGAGCTCAGGCATGCCGAAGAGAAGGGCTTGGAGGGGGGTTGAAGTTTAATGGCCAGACTTACAGTTACGAGATTATATGATTCTATGATATTTGAAAAGTCATGGCAGTCAGTTGAAGTCCCTGCAGACTGGAAGAAAGGAAACATCATACCCATTTTTAAAAAGGGTAGAAAGGAGGACCCTGGGAACTACCGACCTGTCAGCCTCACCTCCGTGCCTGGGAAGATCATGGAATGGATCCTTCTAGATACCATGCTTGGGCACATGGAGGACAAAGGGGTGATTCAGGACAGCCAACGTGGCTTTACTAGGGGCAGGTC